>JAPZDX010000023.1:6676761-6686941 GCA_029783625.1 Naso annulatus | reverse complement strand
GACACCAAAATCCACCGAGAAAATTCTGACCGCACCAGCCCACCACCAGCCCAAGCGACCACCACCAGGTAGTATAAATACTTCAGAGTTGAAAAATTAAGTTAGATTTTACAGATTTTCATGAGAAAGTGTATGGTTTACCATAATTTTAACTCTATGGGCTGGCCGGTCATAAATCTCACACGGTCGTGCAGAGCAGTTTGCGAGCCGGTTCAACCAAGCTCATTGGCCGACCGGCCCACCGGGAAATGTCCCGGTCGTCCCGATAGCCAATCCACCCCTGCCTGCACTCAAACTTAACCTTAATTCCTCGCACTTGACCTCCTCTGTGTGCTCCAAAACTCTTTTCTCTTTTTTATGTGACAATCTTGTCAAAATTCCCCAACCAATAAAATACCAAGTAAAGTTTTGACCAATTAAATAATTGCTACCTTGTTGCAGGCGTGTTCGCTCGTTTTTAGAGTGTCCCCTTATGGACGTTTACTAACCCATTTTTGGAATAAATAGACTATCAATATATACTCCAGTGCCATATTTTTGGCTGGACTGCAAAGCGAGGCCAGCTCGTTCATTCCATTTGTCTGTGAGTGAGTGAGTGAGTGAGTGAGGTGATCATTTTCACGATTGGCCAGAGAGGAGTCATAGCTCTGTCCTCACTGGTTGTTGCCTTTTCGAAATGAATCCCCGCAAACAACCTTTACATTATCAGGGGTCGTTTCACCTACTGTGGAGTGAGTGTGGAGCAGTCTCACTGAAGCAAGACAATCAAAAGCCAAAAACGTCTCTACAAGCTGTTAAATAATCACATAGATGTTGTTTCATCGTGTTAATTGAGATTCTGACCTGCCTTGCATTCTGGTAAGAGACAAGAGTGAAATCACATTACATTATCAAAGTGAGTAGACAACGAGACTCGACAGCCGTGCTTCCTGCTTCTCTCTGCCCAGGCACAGAGCTGCAACAAACAGTTAGCAGACAGACAGCTGGAGGCTACTTTCCACATATAAATTCAGCACTTTTTAATCTCATATCTAAGACACCACATACAACCATGACTGTTTTTTGCTTTCCTGTAACGAGGCTTTGTGGGGCGAATTGTCTGATATTTCTCGTCCATAATGAACATCTTTTACTTTCTACTTTTCAGAGGACTTCAGGTAGGCAGCATGCACTTAATCAGAGCCAGGGCTGACATTAATGCTTGCTTGGGACAAGCAGCCTAAACTCTGTGTTGCTGCAAATAAAATGTGGCACATAGTTGGCCATTCTGCCAAGTGGAAAACAAATGTGAAAATACAATTAATTCAAAGTAAACTGCCTCCATATATCGCAGAAGCAGAGCCTTCTTCAGTGCAGCTGCTGATGATCTCAAATGCTAACAAAACATTCCGATCAATCAGCTGATGGGCTCCCACACTAGCCTACATGGTTAATATTACATGCGTTCATAGATTTTACCCGCAAGGTCCTTGGATGGAAGGACGAAGGAGGACAGTGCATCATCATGAAGAAGATTCAGAGATTCATACATGAGACATCGCCTTCATTACCTGATCTATTGCTGCACATTCAACCCGCACTGGACTCCTCATGTCAATCAGCTGTCACTCTATCTGTTAGAATCCAGTATATGATGGGAAAACATCAGATTTCCACAAAGTAAAGTCATGAGAAAGTAAAGTGTGCAGCATCCTTCTCGTAACCCAGCGCACCGCGGAGTCTCTCCCTTTGCAGCTGCTGACAGCCTATCACAGCAGGGCTGGTCCTAGACATGTTGGGGCCCTGGGCGAGATTAAGATTCAGGGCCCCCAAACTGCTACTGGCATCAGTTGAACCACCATTACATGCTGTCAGTTGGATTTTTGTTACTATTGCATATAAAAACAGATTTATGGTTCCCCTTTTAATAGTTTCAAATTGAAATATTATTAATGCACATTTCTGTAAGCTTAGCTTTATGTTTTGCTTCCCCTGCTAGGAGTTTCAGATAAAGGTGGTCATGTAAGTTGAAGTACAATTAAAAATCACCTTGAAAAATTAAACAAAATCACACGAGGAAGTACTTTTGGTAACACTTTGAAGCCTGTCTTTGTAATGCATTACACAACATTATGAACATATATAACACAGTATAAGGCATTATGAACACACTTATAATGCATTTTATTTGGTTATGGTTAGTATTAGGGTTACCCCTAACCTTGCTTAGCCTTGCAATGGGGTTAGGGTTAGGGATAAGGGAGGTAGGGATCTTGTACCATTTACCACATTTACCGCCTTACCCACATGCAGTCCAGTCATATACTAGGTTTTCAGCTAGTCTTGTTTCTTTTATAGTTGCATAAAATAGTAGCTGTATAAACTGCCCCTCGTTCGTGAGTTAGACGGGTCTTAGCTATAGCTAACGATAATAAAAGCAGGGCGGCAGCAGACTGCTACTTGCTAGACTGACTACTGATCCTTACACCCTGGAGATGCCACTCCTCTTAGACCGGCACACACAGTCTCCTAATTTTGTAACTAGGTAACCAAGTAAGCTATTTCAACTAACAAGCTAAACCTTAGCCTTGCCACCATAGTGGGTCAGTGATGGATCTCACAGTAACACTGTAACTTCATAACATAATCAGTTACAATTAACACATTTAATAATGCTACATGCCAATGTAATTTTTTAATGGGGTAAATATTTGATTAAGTATTTTAATACAATAATTCTAATATAATGATTTAGCATTAACTTTACCTGTTCAAAGTTTATAAGGCTATGGCACAGTAAGAAGAATCTCACATTTCATCTACAAACCAAATGCTTTGCCACACAACTTTAATGGGTAAACTTTTGCTATCATTGTAGTATATGCTGTTTTTACTATTTATAGCATTTATATTGGGGTATATGTAGGCCCAGCATTGTTTATTTCAATGTCTGACACATTTTTAATGTGAGATCCTTAACTGGCTACAGTGGCTCTAAGCTAAGATTTAGCTTGTTCGCTAAAGCTCCACTACTGCACTGCTAATATTAGCTGTTAACGGCTAGATATTCATGTAGCATACTAATAGAGCTCACTACTACTATTTCTTTTAGCTATAAAAGTAAAAATAAGGGAGCTGGTATATACATCAACGGTCCATTTATTCCAGAAGTTGTAAAGCAAGTTGGGGAAATGCATCAAATAAAGACCCAGGGAGGCAGGGATGGATGAACCATTAGATGGGTTAAACGGTTACCACCCACGTAGGACACTCTAAAGATGAGCAAACGTCCTGCAACGAGGCTGGGATAATTTCACTGGTCAACACCCCACCTGGAAATCTAATGGTTGTAAAATTTTTAAAAGGAGTGCTGCACAAAAAATCTGTGGGCAGAGAAAAGATCAGAGACCAAAAGTTTTGCAAGTGCAGGAGAGAGGCTAAGGCTTAAGCACAGAAAATCTGTACAAGCAATTACCAAGATGTTAGAGCATTTAGCGAGGAAAGGACTAAGGGTAATGACACACCAGCTCCAGTCGGCAGTCCCAGTTGGTCCAGTGTGTGTCCCACACAGCTGCAACTAGTTGGCCTTGTCAGATCTTGTCAGAGCCGATTGGGAATATTGGATCGCTGTCAGAAGGCATCAGTAGTGAGACAAAGTGCTCTGATTGGCTGTTCAGCTAGCCAATCAGTACAAACGGGGGAGGAAGCGGCTCAGGCATTCTCAGAAATTATTCCCGTTAACATTAACGTTACCTACTTGTGTGGAGAATGAAGACAACGCAGGTGGCTAAACAAAAGCCACTTTGTTTTGTCCAAGGATCTCCTAGGTTGAGCTCTGAGATTACCGCCACCTGCTGGTATGGAGAGTTACAAATTCTCATGTAGACGCAGTCGCAGAATGTACGTGCTAGCAGACCATCGGATGTAGTCAGTGTGGTGTGTTCAAAGGCAAATTTTTGGCCCAGACAGAGGCAGACGCAAGGCAACGAGAGGAGACGAAGCAGTTGGTCTTGGTTTCCTTTACTCAGCCTGGTATGTCCTTACACTAAGGCAAAAAAACCCCAGCACAGACTGGAACAGAAGTGTTTTCAAGGTAAATCAGCACATCAGTGAAAAACTTACCAGAAGCTTTCCATCACCAGTGCACAAAATTGTATGATGACATATGCAATGCTTTTATTTTTTATAGAAATAATTTAGTTGACTTAGGAAAGCAAATTAATTGTTCATTTTTGCATCAGCACAGAAAGTTTTGAGCAAAGAGTCCAGAAAGCAAAATATTTCTTAAAGGATACAAATCCTGCACAACCATCCTCATTCACCGCAACGTTCAAATAAATTTTACTAAGTGACAAAAAAAGTCAGTCCAACTCAAAAACGAATAACTCTGTATGTGACTGTGTAGATAATATGCAAATGTACGTTACAGATAAACTTATCTGAGATCTTCACTTTAATTTTCCATTAAGATCTGAGATTCACTGACAGTTCATAACAACCTGACAGGGAGTCGAGTTCAATTTATATCAGACTTATTATCACCTGCAAACAGTCTGACAGTCATTTCAAATATGAGAGCAAAAATTAATGTCAACACTTGCAGAAAAGTTTCTCAAAAGATATACAGGCAAAAAAATTGCACTTGTCCTAAGCCTCTATTGACAGTCCTATCTACTTTTGTGTTTAATTTGTTGATGGAACACAGTAACAACTGAATAAAGCTTCAGTTTTTTCCACCTATGGTGGTGTATGGCCATTAGAGTGTGCCATTCATTACTCAATTACTGTGTACAAGATAATTTTAATAATTGATCACAACACCCATTCAATGCATTTCAGATATGATTTTACATTTCTTGGTAAATACAGCAGCATTTTTCCATTTTGTTTTTGCTTTTTGCACAGTTGTCTCTTACAAATCTACAGTCAGTGGTGTTAGTGCAGTCTTGGTGCTCCAGATGGATCTTACAGATGCGAGGCTGAACAGTACCTAGATGCTACTTTGATATATGCCAGTACAACAAGAACGGGTTTACTTTGCTGTAAAAACTCTGAATAATGAACGTATTCTGCTTAAGAAGTCCAGCTGCTTATTCAACACCTGCTTATAAAGAGGAAAGAAAACATCTGGAGTGGATTTAATAAAAAAATGATCAATAACAAGTCGACTGCGTTGGCCAGATTCTCCATTGAGAAAAGTTTGAGTCTATTCATGTTGTTGTGGACTTGAGGAAAATGAATCCCTCTGCAGAGTTTTCCCTGTTGAAAAAAAAAATCTATTGGAATTCAAGTCTGAATTTGACCTTTTGAAATGAGGAGTCCTCATTGAAATGTAGAGCTGCTCCAGCCTTCATCTCTCAGTTGTCTTCTGAGCTGAGGCTCAAGTTTAAATTTAAATATTTGAATCTTAAGTGAATACAAAAGGCTGTTCTTAAAACACAATGTGCAAAGAGCAGAAGTGTGTAATATCTTATATGGTGAGAGGACAAACTCTGTGTCACATTACTATCTTACGCTGAATATGTGTTGTCATATTTCCTTCATTAGTGAAACTTAATGAGGCCGAATTTGTCATCTATTTTTAAAATTGTGTTTATTTTAAAGACTCAGAAGGAACCACATCTGCACATTTGTGATTGCATTCAGATTAAACTGATCCTATTTGCCCTTCATTTGCTGTTTGTCAGATACACAAACTGATCTAAATGCATTTATGTGGAAAAACATTTTATATCTAGCTTGTGTTCCAGTCCTCGGGTCACTGGAAAACCTGTTTTTGATTTAGGCAATAGTGAATGAGGTATTTAGATCTTTTTTACTTAAGTAAAGTATCAATACCCTGTGAATATACTACTTATAGTACTATGAGTACTACAACTGAAACTCATGTATTCAAAAAAGTACCATTAATACTTACAATATTGAGAGTAAAAGTACTCATGTTGCAGTGAAATGCTTCCTGTTTTATTTTTATATCTGATGTTTTTGGATAAACACTGCTGCTACATTAATGTGCATGTTGCATTTTACTGCTGTAAATGTTTAAGATTGATATTGTTCGGTGGTTTAACCTACAGAAATGCAACATATTCTTTTAGAACATCGTATTTTTGAGAAAAACGTACCTCAAAAAGTCTTAAAAACAGCCTTTGTGATGGCACATTTTGAAGGCACTCCAAGATGGGTATTAAAAAGTCCATTTAGCTCAAAAAGTAGAAGAACTAGAAATGCAAAATCAGAAAATTTTACATGATTTCACTAGACAGATATGGAATATTGTAATGTGAAAAAAGACAGATAACTTAGGCTGTCGAAAAAATGTAGTGTAGTAAAAGGTTCAATATTTGCCTCTCAGTTGCAATGGAGTAGAAGTTTAAAGCTGCATAAAATGGAAGCAATCAAGTAAAGTTAAGTACCGCGAATGTGTACACAAGTACAGAACCTCCTGCTTTAGTGCAGCACAAACTTATTGTCTTCTACGACATCACTTCTTTAACCTTCACATTTGTTTTCGAAATATGCTATATAACATTTAATGAATATTTTTTTTGCTTTTATATTACATTGTTATACTTGGTAAAACACTTTGTACCACTCCACAGAAAGTTTTCTTTGCATTACTCAACATTAAAGTGAAGGAAGTCAGAGGTCAACAGCTCAGCAGCCTTGAATAGAGGCAAGCTCTCAACTTAAGAATGACTTTTAAGTGCAAGGATTACTGCAGCTAAATCTGAAAACAGCCATGTCTGACAGTGGAAGTACTCGCTTGAGATCAATGGAGCAAAAGTATCTCATTATTGAGTGACAGCACCGCATTCTTCCAGAGGTACAAGAAGAAGAAGAACCAATGTGTGTGGATGAAATACTTGAATATCAAATGACTGAGTTTAAGTTGCCTTTTTAACAATTTAATAGCAACATTCCAGCTGCGTGGCTGTCGTATTGGATGTCAACATGTTTTTAACATATTTTGTTTTGTTGAAACTCATTAAGTGCAGACTATAATTCAGAGGAAGTGACAGCACAGGGAGATGAGTTGCAACAGCTGTGACAGATGGATGCCGGGTGCCGGTGGGAGGTGAGATGCAGCAGCAGAAGCAACTTAAACATACCATCATGATTCTAAAACAGAAGCTCCAGAACACAGCACCACCAAAACTGTCCGTCAGAATAAGAGTCATGACAGGATTTCTGTATTTTCTGTACAGAATGACCTGATCTTTAACCAGAAGGCGGTGACATCACGAAAGCAGACCAAATCCAGTGCCAACCCTGCTGAGCCCTCAGCACTTTAATCACTGAGCTCATTCTGCTCACAATCACTTCAAGAGGACAAGATTAAGCTCTAATTAGATTTTCTAACAGAGACCGTAGAAAGAACATTAGCAGAAGCTTCTGTCACTTCATGACTTATAATTGCAGAACGTGGAATATAATCCTCCTTAAGTTGATTAAAAACAATTTTCTCTTTTGTGAGAATGTAATAAACAAAGACATAGCCAAGTAGCTTTCGCAGAGACCGCTGAGGTTTTTCTGATGTGCTAAAGCCGTGTTTTGTAATTTAGTATATTAGTCATAAAGATGCTCTCTTGACTGCAAATAGGAATAGCATTAATATAATAAGGGAAAAACAAAAACAAAGACGAATTACAGATGAGTAACACAGAATATCCTGTTTTGTATTTGGAGACTGGTTTTGAATCCAGATTTATGTTTCATTCTCTTTGGACTACATGTGGACTGAGTTTTGACATAGGAAAACTATAGCCAAACATGTGAAAGAGGAAAATAGACAAAATAAGAAATGCAGACAATAAAAATAAAATGTAAAGATGAAGTGAGAGAAATACATACTGTAATTTTAACAACAACAGGTCACAGAAAAGACATAATGTTTAAAAATAGGCTTCTCTTGGAAACACAAGCAGCATATTCGACAAGAAGGTGACGCACAATTCAGTTCAACTCTGACAACTTCCTGTTCCTTTCCTCTGTTCCTATGCGTTGTAAATTAATCTTGGTTTAAGAGAATCAGCACTTTCTCACAATGTATTTTGAATGAAGCGTTTCCCTGAAGGATCCACCTCCTTGCACAGACATTATGCTGTATATTCTGTCTCACTTTGCATTCGAACCACGTTGAATGATGTCTGCAGAAAGTGAACAGATTTTAAATTAATCTCTTGTGAAAATGTTTCACAGCAGGCCTTTTGCTCTCAGTGAGCGCCGGAACTGCACAGTCTGCCGCGAACCAAATGAGCCGCAGAATGAGCGAGATGTTCATTGGTCCTTGATGTTAACAGAGTGTTGTGTGTTACACATAACGTAAAGGAGATCAGAGAAGAATGACTCCCTGAGAACGCATAAGACGAAGAGCAGGCTAGTGAAGAACAAGCTGATGCAGACATGGAAATCATAGAAGAGAAGAATTTTTAAATAATATAATATGGTATAGAGAGAGAGAATATTCCATTAAGTTATTTCTCATTTTCATTCGCACTGTACAGTGATACATGAGAGAGAAAATGAGGGCAGAGGGAAATTCTGTATTTTCCTTTACAGCTCCAAAAGTATTTGCTGAGCTGTTAACCGATGCCGCATCTAGGACGCCTCACGACAGAAAGACTAGCATGTTCGATTTTTTGTTTACCTCCTACAACAGCTTGTCAGTAGCAGTCAGCACAAACACAAACAGCTGTGTAACTTGACTTCAGTCGACTTGCTGTACTGTTAAAAAAAAAAAAAAAGTGCTGTTATTTGTAGAGTATTGGAAACAAAAGCATCTGTGTTCATCCTCGTCCTTACTGTCCACCAGCAATTTGTTATTCAGTACACAGTCTAATATAAGCTAATAGACAATAATAGAGTCATAACCCAGCATGTAATTAGATGGTCAGCCTTTAAGCCTTTTCATTAAAAGCCTTATCTGATTACCCACAATCCCCTGGTTTCATCAAGGAAGCAATTATCTCATCACTGATCTGTGGCCATCGCAAAGAGTATCTGATCTGAGTTTATTGGCTGATTTTTATTGGCTGGAACAGAGGACAGAGATAACAGCATTCAAGCAGAATTTTAAACTTCACAAACACACTTCAGGAGCAGCTCTAACTGGGATCGTGTTTTTATGTTTGATCTCTGGAATGAACACAAAAAAGTAAGGAGAAACAATACTTTCGTGGCTTTGACTGTTGAACTCTGTGACGATGTTTCTACACACGGCACACGGAAAGAATCACATTGTAGAGGTGAATGGAAACATGTTGAGTACAAGGAAAGTCGTGTGTGCTCAACGTCATCTGTCTGAGATGACAGGACGAGGCTAAGAACGTGACACATCACCCTTTTACTTGTTTTTCAAACAGTCAGCTTGGCTTGTTTTTTTCCACAGACCGACGGCTGGGTTTGACCATTTCTTTCAAAGTCATCTCGCCCTCTCTATCATCAGTTGTCTCTAACACACGTCTTCAATCAGCTTCTCTGCTGGCTCTGCTTACACATTGGTAGACTGCTTACTTTCCTCCAGAGAGTCTGGCCTAATCGCTGGGTGTGTGTGGTTTGTTGCCATTTGACCATTAGGCCACACACCACGCTCAGTCCCGCAGGACAGAATCTTGTCCCGAAGGAGAAGACCTGGGACAAACCTTTGTTTGTACCTTTGTGTCTGAAAGAGAACAGAAGAGTTCTTTCCCTACAACAGAGGATAAGGTTTATGCTTGTATCTTACACTTTGCTCTTGCTCTCTGTCTTCATGTTTGTTCTTTTGCTATTCAATGCCTTCAGGCTTTTTTTCTCCTCATTGCAATGTGGTGCAATAATGACGCTTATCTAGTGGTGTTAACAGTGAGAAATCTTGAATGTTACTCCTGGGATTTACTATTAATCAGGAGGTTGAATAGAACCAGTGTTTAATAAAATATCCATTCTTACAACACAAGGTTAGAGATGAATTAAACACATTTGCACATAAGAGTTCTGGATGTGCACATAAAACACCAGTGTCCAAGAGTGATGAGGAGATATTGTTCTCCTCTGAATAAAATTAACTCAAATATGATTTTAAAAAAAAAAATGCATTGATTTACAGGTTTGATGACTCGGAAAACAAACAGTTTATCATACAGTTTAACTGTGAAAAAAAATAACACTGAGTTTATAGTTAACAAGCCAAACTGCTCACAGATTTTTATGTCTACACATG
>JAPZDX010000023.1:6624431-6638893 GCA_029783625.1 Naso annulatus | reverse complement strand
TACGCTAAAAGACTTTGACAAAACTTTAAAAAAATATTTTTAAAAGGCTAACATCTGACACCCTCTCACACCCAAAGACATGTCAGTAAGTTATATACTTTATTCATTAAAGGCATGTTATTATCTTTTCCTAAAAAAAAAAAAGGTTAGAGCTCTTCAGGAAACCGTCTGGATTGAGTTTTATGACCACATTACACCAAACGACTGACATTACAGCAGCGTGCCTCATCCCAAACAAAACACTAATGATTTTATTTCAACTTTGGAAATTTGTCTTTGACTTAAAAAACTCTTTAGAAGTCATTTGGTGTAAGGTTAGCATTACATGTCTTGAATTAAATATTTTTCTTTTTTCCTTCCAGTGTTCCTTCATGGTAAACAGGTGGCTCATAAAATGCTAGCCACTTTTTTTTTTTTTGCTGGAAGCCTATAGAGATACACTTCTCAAAACATCAAAACTATCTGAAATCCATCCAAAACTCTCAACAGCTACTATAATATAAGTCTTTCTTATGGTGTCATAAGTTTAGTACCTCCAAAATACTTACATTTCAGCTAGAGAGCTACCAAATCCAAATGATTTCTTTTTAAAGTCTTCATTTTGAAAATTAACATTTTAATAAATGTGAATGCACCCAGTTAGCTAAAAGGGTAGTTTTCATTGTCAGTCCCTTCATCCAGTAATATAGAGCATCCTACAAAAACAAAACAAAGCAAAACAAAACAAAACAAAAGAAACAGACCAAAAAATAAAAAAAAAATAACAACAGAAGAAAACAAAAATGGCTGGTGCAGAGAGACAGAGACAGAGAGAGGACTTTTCTGCAATTTTTTAGTGGAACCATATTTATGCAAGCTGGAGGTCAGAATAATCGTAACCCGTGACATGTTAGCTTTCTAGTTGAAATAAAAGTGTATTGTGCATACGACATTAAAAAGAAGACTAAAGCTGTTGAGAGTTTTGGATGGACGTTTTTAGATAGCTTTAATGTTTTAAGAGTGTATCTCCATAGACTGCCGGCAGAAGTAAGCGGCTCGCATTTTTTGAATCACCTGTTTACCTTGGAGAAATGGAAGGAGAGAAAAAAAAAAATCTCAATTCAAGACATCTAGGATGAGTAATTGATGTACATAACGTAATTTTGTGGGGAACTATCACTTTAAGCTACAGTTGCTCATACTTTATGCCATAAGGCTGCTGATACTCATCTACAGCTGTAATCTGCTTCACCTGAAGAGAAATCTCAGAGGGTTGGCGCTCTCTGTACTATGATAGCGACATGCTGTGAGGCTGTGAGTGTTTCCATCTGTCACTTTGTCACTTGGCTCTTCATTTTCATCCTTTTCTATCTGCCATTTCATCTCTTTGTCCCTTTTTTCCTCCATACTTTTTCCCCTTTATGTCTCCCTCTGCTGCTCCTTTTGTGTGTTTCTGTTCCAAATCTGCCACCACCTTAATTGCACACATGTTATGAGCTCCTGGCCCCGCAATGCCTTTGCTACATATAGGGACAGACAGTTTTTCCCACTTTTGTCAAATAATTTCCATTTTTATGTCACAAAACAGGACATTCATGTCTTTTCAAGGCCTGTATAATGCTCACATGAGAGTTTAGTCTCTCTCTCGGCCCGCTTTGAAGACATTTCCAGTTCCTTCTTTCCTGCTGTTTTTTGTCAGCTCTCTGCTTCAACTCTCCAGCTTCAAATCTTAGCTCTGTGACTTGTTTTCATCCATCGAGGACTTGTTTGATTGGCTTCGCAAAACCATTTCTACATTAAATTCAGTAGCAGCAAGGAAAGTATGAGGATAGGACAAACACAGGTTTCCTCTTGTAGTTTGAATTCATAATGACATTGTTGCAGTGATTACCAACTGAAGAGCGGCTCTACCCTGATCGGACTTCTGAGGGTACTCTATGCCCTGGACAAATTTTTAATTCTCCTTGAAGTAATGTATGAAGTGGTGCAGAAATCAAACCAGAGCCTGACAAATTCAATAACAGGCTTTAAGGATAAAAACATCA
The DNA here is from genome assembly GCA_029783625.1 of Naso annulatus. Taxonomy (NCBI): domain Eukaryota; kingdom Metazoa; phylum Chordata; class Actinopteri; order Acanthuriformes; family Acanthuridae; genus Naso; species Naso annulatus. The sequence goes on along the minus strand of JAPZDX010000023.1, from coordinate 6,636,869 downwards.
ATGCAATTAACTAGAAATTGCTGATTAGAATTTCATTTTAAGGGCTCAATAGAAACACATTTCTCTTTTTTAGTGAGCCACCTTTAAATGCCTGCTACTGGTTTCAAGTGGAATCATTCAATCATGAAAAATTTCTCAAAAATGTATTTATCGAGTGCTGATGTTAAGCTGCTATGCTATCCTAGGCTTGTGATTTATCCTAATTCAAAGGCTAGAAAACCTGGAACCTTGTGAAAATATGTGAAATAATCCCAATAGTGTTCTCTTCCATGAGTATGGACCGCGCAGCATATTAGGCAGGTCACCGTCTTGTTTCCTTGAGATCAGGGTTTTCGGATGCTGCAAGCTCTGTATTCTTTCCTTGAGAGCTGATTTCTTGAGTTCAGTCAGCTAGTTCAAGGTCTGACTTTTTTCCCCCTTCATTTGTGTGTTCCTTTGTGTTCTCATACTCTAATACTCTTAAACGGTGCATTGCTTTCTTGATACAGTTATGTTATTCTTGTAACCCTGCATGTGAATTTTTGTGAATAAGAGTGTTGCAAAGCTCTGCTGTAAGACTTGTGAAGATGTAAGTTGTACCAATGCCAAACAGGAGGAATGAAACTGAAGAAAAGATTGGGAAGATGTAAATCATGCATCATCTTTAACAGACTGTTCAGAGAAAAGGGTCTAATTGGGCAAAAAAAACATGAGGCACATCTGAATGTAGAGACTTAAGCCCAGTTCAGACAAGACGACTTGAAACTCACAACTGCTTGCAGTGAGCCGGATTGTGACGTCCTAAAACCTGTCAGTTCACACCAATGCAACCAGCGGAGACTGTGTCTGTCAATTGCGAAGACTGTCCGTATACTTTTATTTTCACTACTGACTTTTCAGGCTTTTGTAGCTGGATAACTGCTTAATTTGTTTATCAGAGGGTCTCCCATCACAGACAGGGTGTTGTTCCGGCAGGTCAGGGTGGGGGAAAAAAAAGAAGCTATATGGAACACATCAAAAATCTACAGTCACTGGAAAACACTAGACAACATGGGGACTTGCAGCTAAAACTAAACAAAACAAAAACTGTTGCCACAAACTGAGCATTATTTCCCTAAATTTATTAGTCAAGGCATTCACAATAATCACTCAAAACCAGCAGGGAGAGAAGTGTAAAAACAGCTGATTACGGTTTGCGCAAAACGCCTCCCTCTTGCTCCCTCTGTTGCTTCACTTTCTGGTTTACTTGTAGCAAATTAAATTAGTCTTGAAACATCCAAGAAGTACCACAAAGAACAAGCAGGCCAAGAATCTAAACTAAGAGACACGATCTGACTATCTGTCTGTGTGTCAGTCAGTCGTCTCTGCCTGGTGTTTTTCAGGACTCTGGACAGCATCGCACCTACACACACGAATAAACCGGACTGGCACTTTCCATCAATTCACAACACAAACGGCTGACACAATTTAAGCTCTGAGCTGGATGCTTTTGCGCCCTGAACTATACATGAGCGCAGTGACAGTGAGCTACTTACAGGTGTAGGGCCTAATTATAAAATGGCAGAAACAAAGTGTGTGCATCGTGAAGCGAGTGTGTGGCAGAATTAATTGGAGAGAGAGAGAGAGAGAGAGAGTGAGGGATGCATTTGAGTTGTGGATGTGAGCAGATCAGAACAACAGTGGTGAATTTATAAATCACTCAAACAGCAGCACTCATGCATTGTTCTATAACTGGACATGGTGATTTGACATGTTCAATCTTTGGAGACTTCTCGCAACAGCATCAGTCGTGGTGCAACGTTCAGTTCACACCACTGCAACTTCCCCCTGCAATGTTCTAAAACCGTCTAGTTGCGTTGTGAATCCTTGGTCTGAACTGGGCTTTAAATGCTGTTTTTACATGAGCCAAATCTCCCTCTTGATATTAAAAAAATAAATAAAAAATAGTTTGTAGGGAAGGTTAACCAAGCAATGTCAAAACCCCCCAAACATATACAATCCTTTCCTGCGGATAAGCAACATTTGACCTTGCAATGCAGCACTAGTATATTAGCTTTCTGCCATGCATAAGAAAACATAAATCTGTCAAGCAGCCTTGGTTTGGTAAACTGTATTCTCTGGAATCTGAAAGAGCAGTGAGCGTCAATGTCAGATGCTTGTGGCGCTCTTTTTTTCTCTCAGTTTTCTTTTTATCTTTCCTTTTATCCATCACACACTTCCTCTTTCCTGCTGTGTTCAGGCATCTTATACAAAGAAACGCTGTTTGAAGCCTTTTTAAATGTCAATTTTGGACATTTATTGTCCACCTTGTGCTTTTAATAACACATTATTGCACTGCGTGATGACATCACTTGACAAAATGTAGAACATTTTCACTTCATTAAAGGTGTAGTCAGCAGCATTTGTTCATTGTGGCCTCTGCCCTCCTCCCGGCTCAGCGCCACCAATCGTTTTGTAGCGTGTACTTAAACTGCTTGTACCTCCACAGAAAGCTATGTAGGAATATTACATTTATTTTAATGGAGAACTCGATACTTGCTACAAGCTAACACAAGCTAAATGCCAGTGTTTGGCACTTACCTGTCCAACAGAAAGCAGGTCAACTCAGCTTCACTCTTCCCAGCCTCTCCTTCAGTGCTTGAAAGCAGGTGAAAGCCAAACTGAGATTCACTCTCTTTCTGGAACGAGCTTTATCTGCTGGCTGTGTTGCCTCATGAAGGCTACGGTATATGTCCATATCTTTGCTGCTACGTTTGCATCTGTAATTTTCTCCAGCTGAATGGCATCAAGTCGCTGTTAGCACCTACTCCTCGCCCGCTTGTCCGGGTGGGGAGTGATTGAATGAATGAATAAATGCAAGAAAATTTCCTCTCATATCTTGCTTGTACTTTCCACTCATTTCATATTTAGTCATTTCTTATTCTTTTCGGCTTTTGTTGCTTCTCTCCCGTGGCTTGTATCTCATGCTTGTGTGGGGTCAAAAATAGAAGAAGCTCCTTCTTCTAAACTATATTCTTGTTAATGATAATCACATGTAAATGGAGCTTCTATAAAGAGAAATAAAAGAAGAAACTCTTAAAGGGACTGATGGGAGGAGAATTTGTTTAAGGATGGACAGGATCCAAACAAAATTTCAGAACATCACATTGAAAGTATGGATGCTAAATGGTTGCTAATTTCACTAAATAATGGAGACATGAGCGTCAAAGACAGGATTCATTAGAATCCAAAATGTGCTTTGCTTTCAAAAGGTGTTTCAGTGAAATGTGTGTTGCATTGCATCACTGGAATTTTGGATTACACTCCTGGCTTTCTTTGGCTTTTCTTAAATGGCTGTCAACTAGATGCTGTTGGCTATTTATGACCCCGAATTTTGTATTTCTGCCAGAGTTTTCTGTCGACGCAGTAAAATAGGAGTGACTCACCAGTTAACAGATACAGTCTCATCACATTAAAAAAAAAAAAAAGATTTTAATGTGTTTCTTTGCCAGCAGAAAAAAAAAAAATCTTTTCAGACCTAGTCTGCTTTTTATGAATTTGTCTTTTTAAATTTTGGCATAGCAGCTGTAAAATGGATGTCTCATGGGCTGTTTATGCAATGCAAATGACACCATACAGTACAGCATAACATCCTTACATACAGAGCAAGCAAACCACGCACCCTCTTGTCATGATTTCACTTTGCAGCTTGTTGTGTAGCTTGTTTTGTTCAGTGCACTCTCATAACAGTAGAGATGTTCCGATACCATTTTTTCCTTTCCGATACCGATTCCGATACCTGAGCTGATACTGGTGTAAACTTTCTGGACCGCCTCTGCTGTAGGGATCTGGCATATTATTTTAGTCCTACAGTGAACTCAGAACATGGCCCAACAAACAGAAGAATGGTAATGTACAGCCTCCCTGTGACACTTGAAGACGTGTTTCCTGCTAATTATGGTGAGTTTTACTGCTAAAGAACAACAACTCACATTTCACGCATAGAACTACGTCACTACTGTCAAAGGTCACTCATATATCAGCACTTTGAACTGAAATATTTCCATCTGTTGGAATATAAGGCAAACAACTTTAGAGTTATCCACACATTCTACAGTCTACAGTGCCCTAATTTTGAATTGGGTGACATCATTATTTACAATCAAAGGTAAACAGCTGTATAGTCCATATAGACATGATACTATGTAATTATGATACCTCATAACAGACCAGGAGGAACACCAAGTATTTTTGTTTTTTTGTGGGGAAAAATGTGAGACAAACATTGTTTTGAAACCACACATAGGGCAACAGCAATAATACTAATAATGACTGGTTAGTTGCACTGTCCCTAATGTCACAATAGAATTGTCTCTCAACTGTTTGCAGTCATAACTGTGATTGCACCTTTTACAACAGACAGACAGACAGAGACAGACTCGCTGTATGAACAAACATGTTGACACTTTGAATATTAATTTTTCCACTCAGTCAGGCTCAGCTGCATCACTTTGACAGGAGGAGCAATATGAAATAATTACCTCATCATTACTTTTGACGTCGTTAAATCGACACAGGAGAAACTGTCTGATAGCTGTGTCTTCATCTGGCATTTTCTTGCTCATGCAAGCCGGACTAGTATCCATATGATTAACGTTAACGCTGCTCCTTGTTAACCGCACTCGTTTCAGCTAAGTGTCTCTCCAGGTCACTGTTAGCTTTGTGCTCCAGTGAACTTCATCTCTGTTATCTCTGTTCTACAAAGCTCACGAACAACCGGACTTCTGTCCAGTTTTCCCTCTTTTTTTAAAAGTCTGAATGTCTTCCAAAGGTAATGCTGAATGTCGGTGTCGCGTTGACAAGTGTCGCATCAGCGTTGTCAGACCACGTTGTCTTGTTTATCCCTCCCAAGCATGGGTTTCATAGCAAGGGTCGTGGTGTGCTAACATCACAAGACTGTTGTAGAAGTAACATGAGAGTCTCACTCTGAACCATAACCTTAAACAAGATTTGGAGGTGCTTTGCTGCAGCAGCAAAGAGGCAACAGCTAAGTAAAGCCTCAGTATAACTGATTATCATTTGTGGCAAGCAACGCAACTTTCTGTGTGCAGTGTTTTTGAGCAATGAAGAAGAACTGATATCCAGTTTGTGATGCTAACATGTAAGATGGCTAAACGGAGCTAAATGTAAGGTTAAATGAAATGGTATCGGATCGATACATAAACATGCGTACGCGCTGATACCAATACCTGTATTTTCGGCGGTATTGGACATATTTCTAATACTGGTATCGGAATCGGAACAACTCTACATAATAGACAAAAATAAAAAATAGAAATAGATAAAAAAGATGAGTTCAATTCACAAGACTTTGTATTACAGGCACCAACAGCCTCATGAATATGTGTGAACTGTGGCCTAAGTGCTTTTCGTGAAAGTCTCCAGCCTCCATCAGATTATTAGCCCCTGTCAGAAGACTCTGAAACGATGCACCTTTGTACCCTTTGTTCAAATATCTCCTCTTGCACTGAAAGATAATGTGATTCTTATTCAAAGCCACTGAATTGATAATCCCATCAGCTTATAGGAGGGTAAAACTGTGCCTCTTCAGCGGGATGTCATCCCTGCTTGCTGCAGAGTTATCTCTGTCTCTGAAGACGACTGCTGAGCTCGAGCTGCATGGCTCTCTGCTTCATATGATTCTCAGATGTGAGCGGCACACTTTTCCCACCATCTTGAAGCTGTAGCATCACTGCAGGAAGGGCTCTTGTGCTTTTTGCAGTGCAAGAAGGCCCAGCTAAGGATGGGGATATCAGTCCAAGGATCAGTCTGTCTAACATTCAGTTGGAAAATTTCTCGTTATCATAAATATATCAGCCACTGCTGTTGAAATTCCATGCTGTGGGTATTAATGGTCCCCAAAGATTGCCTGGATCCAATCCTTTATATCTGCCTCCTCACCGAGTTCAGATTCTTCAGTCCGGCATTGTTACTTGTAACAGCGGTTTCTTATCCCAAAAACATGCAGTCCATTACAACAGGGAACTAACAATTAGCAAAACAATACATGGACAGGACTAAAATCAATGTCATGCTGGTGTCATTTAACGAAGGTGCAATTTGTAAAATCCCAGTACCTGCTCCAGTAATATAGGGGACAGTGTTGCACCCAGTTTTGATGCATGCCCAATGCACTCAGAGCCAACGAGAACCTGGGCAATGTCATCATCTAGTCTATCCCTAATCATCAGTGTAGAACAGTAAATGCATTTAAAATGGACAGCAGAGCAAGAATGTGCTAAATTCAAGCAATACTGAAACTCCGATTCAGTCCTAATAATACTGCCAATGTTGTGTCGCCATCCTCACAAGTGGCGTTAGTGTAACTTTACAGTTCAACGCTACAGTAAAGCTTACTTAGCACCGTTTTAGCAACAACACAGTCTGTAACTACCGACGCGACAGTCACATCATGCCATCTGGAAAGTTTGTCCCCAAACGTTACAGTTTACGTTGTCATTATTTACACTGAAGATATGTTTCACTAAACAGCCAACATTAGTTCGTTACCTCAATCCAAAAGAAACGAGGTGAGTTCAGTATCTGATTTCAGGTTTTTCTCAGCCCAGAGCCTTCTCCAATGTGGAAAAGCCACGCCAATATTTACCCTTGTTTTGCTTCTTTTCACATTGTTTCTTTTCTTGGCAGCAGACCGTTGTTTCCTTGAGGGAAGCTTGGATTCCGAACCTGATAGAGGCCGTTTCCCGTGGGCTTCATCCATTGTGTTTACAAATCAATATGTACCAGTTATCTGACTAACTACTAAGTAACGGTAACTTTTAGCTTGTAGCAGTGGTCCCCTTCAAACTCATTTGTCCTGCTGGCTGCGGCATACCAGAGGCTAAAGTGAGTCAGTATCGGCATCTAGTGGCGGAAGCTGTATTACAAGAAAGTACGGGCCGTGCCCTGAGTACTCAGCAGTCTGTATCTCTGCAATACCATGTATGGGCAACTTTGGCATGCCATTTTTGAAATTACAATTGCATCTGGTTTTACAAATTGCCCCTTTAAGCATCGTCAGACTTAAGCTGGGTCAAATAGGTTTTTCTAGGATTCCAACAGCATGAATTGAGGCATAGACCAAGTTATGTACTTTACCATCTTAAGTGAAAACTGTCAAGCTACAGTAGGTAGCACTGTTAAAAAAAAGATTAATAATGCATAGTATATTCCTCGCTTCAGATGATTCCAGAAAAATACTTTTGTGCGTTGTTTAGCTGTAATCTGAGAAAGTCTGGGACTCAGCCACCATAGTGTCTGATATCAGGCAACCTCAGAAACAAATCTAGAGTTCTTTGGTGATCTAGCTCCTATGACCCAAAACCCATTCACACAAGAAGAAAACGCTCTAATAAGACAGATTTGTCCTTTTAAATTCTTGCATGTGTATGCCCTTCATTTTGGACAAATACATTTACTTTGGTCACACTACTTGGTAGATGTTTGTGAAATTATTTGAGTAACTTTCACCCCAAGGGGGTAAACTTTTTCATTTCTTTAATGACTATTTCCTGTAGTGTTACCTCCTGGACAAATGTAACATTTAAGCTCTCCTACATCTAAGACTCAGTATAAATCAATATATTGTCCAATTTGACATTTGCAGTTGGGCATAATTAACCGATTGTCATCGGCTGTCTGTAGGAAAAGCGTGACACTGATTAGAGAATTTGCCAGTCATTGAAATTTACATGCCTGTTCAAGAAGCATCCAAATTTAAACTATAATAAAGTCCTCTCAACCTTTTCTTTGCTGCCTATTTCTCATCTCTCCTGTCCTAATATCCTCCCCCTCATCGCTCTGCATCCTCTCCTCCTCCTCAACCTCAGTCCTTCCTTTAATCAGCCATCTGGTAATGATATATATCATCTTTTCCTGAGTCAAGATTTAAGAAAAACCTGCAAGTGTGTGTTGGTTAGCGATGTGTCAGGGTTTGCTGGAGCTTGAAGCTGCTCGGTTACAATGATCCACTCCACTGGGCTGTAGGAAGCTATTGTGAACTCCAGATCAAAAACAGTGACACGGACATGCCCTTCAGCCCCCCTCAGATCTCATCAAGTCTGCATTCAGTTACTCAGCAGAGTGAAGTAAGACATTTTGGTCTGAAAGGTGAGAATGCAGCAGTGTGATTGCAGAGGAGGGAGTGTGGGCAGAATGAGGCTGAGTTAAAGCTTGCTTCTGCGTCTGCATCAGCCCATATATTAAGCATATTCATACTTGGTGGTATAAAATAATTTCCCTGTTCTCTTCAGTGATGTTTATCTGCTCAGCGAATAGTCATCAGGGGACACAGATTTACTGCTCATGTCTCTCCAGCTGAGGCGGAGGATTTAAAGCTCATTGTGTCACATATAAAAGGGCTTTTTACTACAGCATGCACACCTCAGTTTTAATTTAGATATTCATGAATCTTCTCTGAACTGAGGCTGCGTGTATATTGTTGTGATTATTCATGTTATATATCACACAAAAAGGCTGGAGATTTAATCACACACATAAAGAGGATCATACTTCAAAGAGGATGAGGGCAGCAGAGAGAGGAAGACTCTGAGAAAATGTTCTCAGTCTTTTGATCTTAATACAGTAATGCAGTATGTGCATCTAATCAATAATTCCCAGTTCTGTCTTGATAGCATAAGGGCGCTGCAGTGTTTGATGGCCACTGGCACTTTTCCACAAGAGTTTTACAAAGTACAGTGTATTGCTTTGTAAACAACATGATTAATTAGCGTTGGCGGGCATTAGCTATTGACATATAGGTTAAGTAACTTGCCTTTAGCTAATGCCTTTTAACATTTATAGGTTTATTTTCATTCTGTGTACAGTGGCCTATTAATGTGTCAAGCTATAGATCAAATGATTGCAGAAAGTAAAAAAATAAAAAAATAAATAATTGCTGTTTCTGAGCAGTCAAAGAGGGTACGTGCATGCTTCTGTAGTATGTTAAAGTTACATTAAAGCGGAAAAAAAAATTACATGGCGCATAAAATGTGTTTGCATATTTTTAGGTCTGCTCTCAGGAGAAGCCTGGCAGACCAGACCCACAATTCATTTTGCAAATAAATTCTCTAATGTGAAAAGGGTCTGTTGTCCCTCCCATTCCCAGTGATTTCCACACGCCCAAAAACTGGATGGTCCAATCACAACCATTTATGTCATATGGGATGGGCTTCATGGGATGACTCACTGAGGACTGCCAAAGAGCCGGCAGCTTCAGGCTGTGTGCCTGGGATAAAGCTGTAAAATAATCACACGGATGTTGTTATTTTGTGTTGTGATTGAGATTCTGTCCCACCATGCATTTGGAAAGAAACAATTAGATTGTTTTTCACTTGAATTTCACATTATCATTGAGCAACGTTGTATGTGATACAGTCAGTGTTAACAATGGTCGCTGCCTGAGCCTCGGCCGTAGCCATTCGCAAATCACAAATCACTGATAGCCTACAAACAGACGAGTGGTGGCGAGTGTAGTGATAGCAGCTATTTGTGTCAGTTTTAGTGCTTTGTCTGGTGTTTTTTTTAACGTGGTGTGTCGTATGCCAGGCTGCTGAGTCCCAGGTCGATACAGCACACAGTGGTAGAGACACTTTTATTAAGGACTGCTAATATTCCCTACGTGTAGTAATCACAAAAAAACAGTACTGCCGGGTCTCCAAGGTTGTTATCCGTCCCATCAGAACATTCCTTTTATTGAATATTACATAGTTTTCAATAATGAAGAGGTTTTGGGTCGCCTGGATTTCCTCTCCAAACAAACATGGCACTGGTTTGCCTGGAGTGAGAGGGTAAAGACAGGGTAAACAGCTCTGATTGGTTGTATGGTTGTAGAGACAGTTTTGACCTCACCAATTGGCACTGCCACTTGGAAATGAACGGTGAATCGAGAGATACCAGACTAATTCTCTGTGCCAGGCTAAGCAGCAGTACTCAAGGTATGGGAGTGTCTGACTGTTGGTCAGTTAGTCCGAAACTTTGGTCCAGATAGATAAATATCAGCTTTGGAATGGGTTGATGCATACATGGTCACCTGAAGATGATTCCTAATAGCCTTGGTTCTTCCATTAGGTTTCCTGTCACACCAGATGTTAAATTCATCTTAAGAAATATGACATCATTAGGACAAAGTTTTGAAACGACATTCATGGTTCCTCGTCAACAAATGCGCCTGAACTTTAGTGATTCCATGAGTTTTTCTTTTGCACTACAGAGAGGTTGTTGTTGGATGGACCAACATCACATTTTGTTTAGAGATTTATGTTGTACAGAAAAAATGACTTTTTAACTCCAGGACCTAAAACTTTTTGTGTGTGTGTGTGTGTGTGTGTCATGTAAATTGATGCAAATATCCTGCTATTAGCAGTGGCAGTACATGTAGCTGTCTGTATGCATCACTGGACTACCAGATTATGTGATAAAGCTCTGTGCCTGGTAACATATTCTCTTGCCCTTTCACATTTGTTATTAGTTATTTAAGACAGAGTCTATACATTATAAATGTAGTTTTGATTAGGAATTAAATAATTCCTAATTAAAATCATATGTTATGTGAATGAATGATTCCTGTTAGTGTTTGCATCAGTAGTTTTTGGAAGATTTAGTTTCCTCCTTCTATCATTCAACAAGAATCTCATTAAGAATGTGAAAATAATGCAAACCAATACATTGTACTCTGTTTTCATTTTTTTTCAGCATTTCTTACATAACTAGCTACTTCATTGACTGTGTTCTTAGTGCAAAGGCACAGTGCATTCATATCTGACATTTTGTGGATGACCATCAAAGAGAAGATAATGTTTGACTCTTGCTGCAGAGGTTAAAGCAGATAAAACCAATAAAACACTACCACAGTTGTGCTGTTCAGCTGTAAACCTGTAAGAGAGAAGAATGAGTTGGAGGCACGTGTTGCCGAGCAGCAGAGAGAGAAAGCAGCAGGACGGCCCTGGAGACAACATTGTCGAAAGCCCTGAGGAAACCGCGCTGCTGTCATTTGTTGTTACTTCAGTGATGGTTGCATATTCATGGACAGTGTTGGGGTTCTTGCTCAAAAATAGTAATGCATTACATGTTACAAGTAACTTTTGAAAACAGTAAGGCATTACTTTACTTAATTACACATTGCTGAAGATTATTAGTTGCACTACTAGTTACATTACTTTTGCATCATTCCGTAACATCAACAGAGAAGCGCTGTCACTTGATTGCCAATTCAGGGTATACAATTAAAGCTTACATATATGCCCACATTAGCATAAATCCTTATTCTAAGGGCGAAAAAGGACAGACACAAGATCTCTCTCTTCTGCTCTTTAATACAACAAAGCCCACAGCAAAGTTGTGAAAATAGAGTAGTTGAAGAACTTAAACTAATACAAGTAACTAGATAACTGTTTGATTAGTAAGTGCTTGTGTGTATCTTGGTTATTTATAAGGGTTTGAACCTAAAAACAGTCATCAAAGTCTTTAAACAGCCTTCTTTTTCCATACATGGTTTCAGCTTTAAAATTGGACTCCAAACAGTATTGCATGGAGATTTCAGATATGGCAGCACTTGAATCTTTGTGCAATCAAGACTATATGACGTGTTTGCCCTTGGCTGGGCAAAGGCATCATTTCTCATGAACTATAAACTGATTTAAAGGAAACTCTGTGTACTGTCAATACATAGATTTTTGACCTGACCTACTCTTGTTTGAGCCCTCTGCCTCCGTTGTGTGAATGCGTTGGAGGATCAAGGTCATGATTCTCTCAATGGACAATTTCACTGTAAGGGTTCTTCAGAAGCAGAAAAGTCAAAAGGGGGAAGAAAAATAGTACAGGGTAGTTGTTGTAAGAGCCGGAGCAAACTACTGAGATTCAGCTCTCATTTGGAGTGAGCAACTGGTTCTCAGTGACTAACATGATGCAGCTTTCACACAAACAGGAGAATCCATGTGAACTATGCTTAAAGATACTAAGAAAAACAGCAGCAGTGTGGTGTCGGTTAAGCAGAACCAGCTTTTTGGGACACCTTGCATGTCCTTTTATAAAAAAAAATACCATCAGTCATTGTCATAAAAAAATCAAAGTTTAACCAAATAGTTCCCTGTACCTAGAGTATCAAATACACTTGCAAAGAAAATCCTCTGTGCGTCATGCAAAGATCTCTGATCCATGTTAGTTGATCTGTCACATCTACATTGGGTCAGTGGGTTACTGCCTCTTGTTAAGAATGATCAGTTTCACATAAGACTGTGACTCTTGTTTCATCAAGCTATATGACTCAAAATGAACTCATATAGCCGATATACTTTCTACCAGTTGTTCAAATTTGGAAACAAAAAGGAATCTGACCATTTAAGGTGATTAAAGAGGCTACAGGTTGCTCTCTATCTTCTGTCTTATTACAGACTACAGGTTAATCATGTCTGGCGATTATCA
>JAPZDX010000023.1:6603575-6614915 GCA_029783625.1 Naso annulatus | reverse complement strand
TCACTGTGATTTGAATGGTAATCTTTGGCTCTCAGATTGGGTTAGGAAAGGGCTTTGGGTGAGTGAGCAAGGAGAAAGACAGAGAGAGAGAGACTGCGGTGCCCCCCAGCAGCTTATTTAAGTCACAGTGTGCTGGGACATTAATGAGTCAAAAAGCAGTAGTAAGCGTCCTTACATTTAGAACTTAATGCAGACAACACTGGATTAAGCTGCAATATTTGTAGTGCAACATGCAAAGATGAGCAGATGACACGTCTACCTGAGGAACTTCTTGGTCAAACTTCTTTTTGAAAGCTGAAGAGCATGCAGTTTGACTGCCTGAAAGCCAAGTCCACCATAGCAGTGATGCTAATGTCAGCATGCCTGCAGCCAGTGCCAAAGAGGTTGAAGCCCCCATGGATGGCAAAAATTTGATCGAGACATCCACAATGTTGTTGATGCTGTAATCACTATTTGGTTGTTGGAGATAATTTGGCTTTTGTCTTTGTCTAGGTTGCTATTACCTTAGAATTTTTCTATGGCCAACACCAAGCCCCTCGCTGAATCCGATTTTCCTTAGCTAATTGCCCATAAGTACTTGGATGAATACAACAGCATGTTAGATTCATTTGTTGGTCCAATTCAGTACCTTAGTGTGAAACCAATAGCGTGTGAATTGCATTTATACAGTACTGCATAGACGGAAACACATTACTAGAATGTTTAATGAAAATACTTCATTTGATATTTCATTCAACCAGGTTTAATGCAACGTTAAGATTTCATGCAACCAGGTGTGCTTGACACAATTAAACTATAACTTGATCATAGGCTCCAAGGGCATTTCCTAGATTTCTGTGTATTCCTCTGATCGCCTTCTAAAGGGACTTGAATATTACCTGTGTTGGTTACACTTTATTTGGATTGTCTACCTACAGATAGTTTCTAGAGTATTTGTATAAATTCAACAACATATCAGTTGCTGATAATATTATTGTTGCATTTGTTAATTGAATATTTGTATATACATTGTTGAATACTACTTAAACATTTTGAAAATGTTTTGTAGTTTTTAAATCAGGTTTTTTTTGGGGGGTTGTTCATCAAAGATTAATGAAATGTTTAATCAAGTAGGGTTTTAGAAATAGGGTTAAGTGAAACAGTTACATCGAAAGTTAACTGGTATGATGCTGAAATGTTAGAAATATTCTTTATACTGTCCGTTGGCGGACTGTCCAAATGAAGCGTAACCCAAGAGTTTTATAATATAATTTGCAAAGGAAAAAACTTGCTTCATGAGGCACCAAACTGTCTTACAACAATGTCTAATGTCTTTGGCCCAAATGCTGAAAAGTTAAGGTTTCACAGCTCTTCAAATGTTGTGAAAAGAAATACTGCTTAGGTTGGGTTCGCTGAGCCCTGTCAGCTGTGAATCCTCCCTGTAAGTTAAGAAAATAAATAAATAAATAAATAAACCTTTGGACACTGACTACTTCCAAGTTATTGATAGAAAGTTCTCATACCCTTTGTTGCCCGAGTCACACAAAAGAGAAATGAGGCTCTGACGGCTTCTCCTCTGTTCCCCAACAGCAGCAAAACTCTCCCATTTCAGAAAACAAAGAGAATTCCAGTAAAATGTCATTTGTGCGGAACAGAATGAAAAATGGTTAATGTCATAAAATAAACTCATAAAGCTTTACTTTTGGTAAGTGAAGCTCAACTTTACACAAGGACGCAAGTTGCAAACAGCACAAACGTCAGAGTGAAACTTTACAAATGGAAGGTCAGGTTTGTTACACAAAGTTCTTTTTGCCACACAAATCAATTACAGGACCAGCATTCATCCAAGATGGCCACATTTATACTCATAATACACTAGTACAGTGATGTTGCACAAAAAAAGTTTTTGTAAAATACCATCTTCTAATTGTATTTATCCTCACTGAAGGAATCAAACTCATCTGTCTCCGAGTCCTTTTCTTCCTTTCAAGTCCTTTTTAAAATTGCTGCAGCGACTGCTGTGAGGTGATAAATGGGTCATTCGTTTTATTGGTTATTTAGTTTCCACTGATGGTTGTGACATCCACAATTACAGCAGTGAGAGAATGATGTGCAACTCTGGCTGTCTTCACAGCTTCCTAAGGAATCGTTGTGGTCACAGATGATCCTGTGTTAGTGAAAACACAAAAGTAGTGAATCTACATTCAGAAAACTTTTGAACCACATTTCTTTGCTGTATTATTAAAAACAGAAATCAAATAAATGTATCACCATGTCCATGAAAAATAATGGCTGCTTCCAAAGCAATGAGCGCTACGGTTTACGTTAAAGTAAACACAGCAGTAAATGCAGTTATTGCAGAAATAGACTCAATAACAACAATTGAACAAGAACAAGAGTATGTGCTTATATAATTTCTCAGAGGAAAAAACATTTTCCTGTTCTTCCAACTGGATTTATCAAATTGCTTTGTTGGTAATGAAGATACTCCCTGGCACTAATCTGTTCTTCATAGTTGTGTCGCCACTGGTTGGGCTAATGGAGGATCAGATACATAAGGTTTCAAAGCTAGGGATCACAGCCATCCAAAACTGTGTTTGCAACGCTTCAGACATACAACAAGGCTGCTGCCAGCTGATATTCGGCAGTCTGATTTGTAGTGCAATATTATTTACCACCACTAAATATACTTTTGAGATTTAGGTGTCCAAGCATTGGCCAGACGCACTGAAAGTGATAAGGGCGCATAGCAGGGATCATATTTGATACCCAAACACTACAGAAGCAGCAGTATTTGGGAAAAACGTTGGGTCCCATTTAAATAACAAAACCAGTTTATACTGTTTCCTCTGCGCCTTTCCTCACAGAGTCACAACAAAACATTATTACATTTACCTCAGCATTACAGAACCGAGATAAGAATTCAGGATAGCAGAATATGAACATTAGGGGTGAGGGCTGACAGGCATTGTGTCCAGCACGCAGCTCCGACTGAGGCTTTTTATCAACTCCCATCAAAAAGGTGCCGAAGCTGCAGAGAAAATATGTGAACTCCACTTTTAGCCATTTAAAACCATGTATGATGCCTTCAGTGGATTAGATTCACATCTCAATGATAACTGGAAGGGAATACAAATGAGTTGGAGGAAATGACTGAACAACAATCTGTCAGCAGGAATTTATTTCTATAATTTAAGACATTTTCTATTCTGTATAATCATGAGATCAGGAGATGCCACCTAATTAGATTCTGGTCAGAACCCTTTCTCCAGCAGGAGAAGTTTGGCTCTCTGGCATTGCGTGTAATTTCTTGGCATTATGTGCTACAGAACCTGTCTCGTGACAGCATTCACCAATAACATGCACACACGCCAATTATTCAGAGTATTCTAAACTGATTTTGACAAAGCATTTGGCCTGTAAATGTGGTCGACTGCCAATTAAAACTCTCACAGCTTCTGTCTCTCCCCCTTTCTCTATCGCACTCTCTCGTTTGCAGTGTGAAAAAATGCTATTCAGATGTTGCATTGAATAATTTCCATGATGATCCCCCACCAGAGATGTGGGAGTAGAAAGCCTCTGCTGGCCTCCCTCACACTCCTCTCCTTCCCTCCTTCCTATCTCAGGGCTCACCATAAATATTTATGACAGTGCTTGAATAATGTGAATTGAAATGACAAAACATCATTTTGAGAACAGACATGTAGACATAGCAGGAAGGTGAGCAATGGGGGAAACAGAATTTGCAGAGCCTGAAATGTGATTCCTCTCAGGGTCGCGCCGTTGAGACAGGTGCATTGTGGATCCTGCAAAAAAGGTGCAAATAAATAATGACAGCATTCTTCATACTTTGGACTCTCAGAGAAGAAGATATGGTCATTATGCAAAGTATTATCTCCAAAACATGGATATATTGATGTAATGGTTATTTACAGTAATTAGACGGTCCACATCTGTAGAGTGATGCCACTGCAACAGAAGAGGCTGCAGCAGATAAAACAAGTGAGGACAAAAGGGAAAAGACTTGGGTAAAGGGGGTTATAGAAGTGACAGTCTCAGGGGAGCGAAGAAGAGACGGTGCAGGCAGAGAGATGAGTGCTGCTCTCAGAGTGCGAAGACAACATGAAAGATGAAAAAAAGACAAGCACTGAGGGAGTGAGGTGAGGATGGCATCTCTCCAGAGGGAGAATGTGAGAGGAGAGAGGGGGAAGAGGTGTGTGAGGTCTTCCATTGAGTCTCTGCTGTCATCTTGGCTGTGCAGGTGACAAGACTGTCTTGATGTCCTCCGCGGGGAAAGACACCTCATGTTCCACCTCACGCAATCTTTAAACTGGGATAAGAGTTCCAGACTTTTTAGAGATGTGCCTCCTTGAAATTGCCGCAACTCTGCTGAACAAAAAAGACAACAGAGTTACAAACCCACAAAAATGCAGTAAATATTGAATTAAAAACAAACTTGAATAATTTAATGGCCCATCATCACTTGATTGAAGCTAATTATCAATATTTTATTATGTTTGCTTGCTCAGTAAGTAGCAATTGTTGAAACGATAAACACTGAATTACTATTAATATTGACTGATGTTCAGAAGTTCAGTTTTAGTAGGCAACACACTGAAATAACAAATGTAAGTTAACTCTCTGCATGTGATAAATAACAAGGGTGACATGACTTGGAAGTTTATTGATTCTTGACTTTATCTACAGAAATTAGTTTAAAAAAAAAAAAAAGAAGAAGATAAGAAAAATCCTTAACTCAAGGTCCCCTTACTAGCCTTTCCAGAGATTTCAAATGCATGTCACAGTCAGTGATGTTTGCTCGGCGCTCATCTTTCAAACAAAGAGATACCACAGACTGAATGATGACAGGAATCAGACAACAGCTGTCTGTGAACAAAAGACCAAAACCAGTCACAACACAACTCAGAATTTATCGAATGTATTGAAAAGTGGTTGACAGCTACAGAAACATCATGAAGGCCATTCATTTGGTAGAGCAGTCTGGACAGTTACTCATGCACAAACTATGCGCGTAGTTAATAAATCAGCAAAAATCGACAGCATGCCCCTCACATCGGTTGAATTGTTATAATTCAAACACACAACTAAAAGGGCACAACAAATTAATTTGTGACTCTCTTATCCCGCTCACTACCTGTTCCAACTATTTGCAAAAGACTCAGTATGAATGGCAGCAGGAACAAAGGAAACCTTATACCCTTTGGTTCCCGGAACCAGCACTCTGTAACGGCGAGCAGAAGGTAAAAGTGTAAACTCTGAATGTAAAGGGTGATCACGGCACTCTAGCAGAGAAGAAGCTTTCCTAAGCAGCAGCTTGTACAAATCAGCGGGCGGGGCCTGAGCCCTCCCCGAGACCTTACCAGCCACTTTTACAAGGAGACCAATCCTGTTTTTGTCAGCTAAAGTCAGCTGGACGTGTCAAGCTCCAACGCAGAACATTAAAATTGATTCAACAAAACTTAAGTAAAACAGAGTCATCATTACAGCCGAGACACTAAAATGATTTTGACACAAGATTCAATAAATGGCGTAAAGTCTAGATGTCAGTGTGTTCAACAAATATTAAGTTTTGACTAACCAAGGTTGTTTGAAATTTTCCTTCACACTCATTGAAAAGCTACAAGCTAGAATATAATGCACTTAAAACTGAAAGTTTCAAAAACCCCATGATATTTATACATTAAATAACTTGTGATGAAGTTGGTGGAGTTCTGTTTGTTATTTGCATGCTTAGTTTTTGTGTAAAAACAATATATAAATACTTGTTATTGGCACATTGAATAA
The DNA here is from genome assembly GCA_029783625.1 of Naso annulatus. Classification (NCBI taxonomy): domain Eukaryota; kingdom Metazoa; phylum Chordata; class Actinopteri; order Acanthuriformes; family Acanthuridae; genus Naso; species Naso annulatus. Next base: position 6,609,131 of record JAPZDX010000023.1, on the reverse strand, counting down.
TATTGTTTTTTTCGCAATATTTGTAAGCACAATTCAAGTGAATGAGGAGGAAAATTTCAAACACCTCCCCTTCGTCACAGAGGCATGTCCCTTTGATGAGTCAATTTTAATATTTGTTGAACACACTGACAACTAGACTTTACACCATATATTAAATCTTGTGCTATTACTTTAAAAAGAGCCCATTTTCCTCAGAAAAAAAAACAAACAAAAAAACGTTGGACCTTTTCATCACAGAAGCAACATGAGAGTCAAAACACAGTTTACTGATCAAAAGGACACCCAAATATTTAAAAACCCTCCACATTAACTTTAGCACCACTGTTGATGGTAAGAACAGAAGTAGGAGTAGTTCTCCTGAAATTAATTAACATGTCTTTTTGTTTTGTACACATTATTTGAAGGAAGGACTCATCGCACCAAACTACAAAGTCATCAACCACAAGTCCATGCTGATGTGCCTCCCCCTAAAGAAGACTAACAATAACAGAGTCATCTGCAAATTTATTAAGTGTGTCTGTTTGTGTGACGTACCTGTCCAGAGTCACCCATGTACCAACAAAGAAGAGTGCTGACATAACCGACCACTGCTTTAACAATTAATGGTTATATCCAGATAAATGTTAATAATCACCACATAAGCATGCTTTTCAATGTGTATGTGTTTGCTGTGTATTGCTGTGTTTATATTATGAAACCTTGTCAGGTATATATAGTAACCAGTTTATAAAAGCAATAAACCCCTCAAGGCCGCAATTTACAATGATTTTACAACATCTAAGGAGGTTTGAGACAGACTGCAAAATGCCCCTTAGCTGTTCTAAAATCACTGTAAACCACGGCATCTTGGGGCATATTGATTTATTTAACCGCAGTTTGTTGTCCCAGTGATTACTGTGTAATTACTCAGTTGATATAAGGTTATTAACAAAATTTTCCAGCTCCCATTCTACTAATGACTTCAAACATAACAGAATCAGAAGTATGTTCTCAGTTTAAAAAGAATCTTGATAACAGCAGATTAAAAGAACCAAACCCCCACAGTCACATAATGAAATTTGGCATTCTGTCACCTCAACAGGAATCAGTCCTGCTTCATTATTCTGTTTGAAAAAAATGAAACAAAGCAAAACACACACCTACAACACAATGCACTTTGCATAATGAGTTATTTAGATCCCCATCAGATTGACCACGGTGTTATTCAAAGAAAATATGTCCTTGCTCCAATCTTCTGAAGGAGCAGAATGTATTTTCCTTATCACTTAGGGTAAAAAACAATGAATTGAGAGGAAGAAAAGACCCTAAATGAATGGGGGATAGGGAGGAAAAAGAAGCATAATAGATAGTCGTGGAAATTGATTTTGAACAAGTGCTTTTATTCGACAGAAGCTTGGCATCTGAAGAGAAAATGGTCTCCCTGAATAAGCACTGTGGCAGAAATGTTGTTAAGACCTGATAAAAGAAAGCCAGGGGGGAGGTAAACGGAGACGATGGGTTGAGAAAGAAAGATAAAGAGTGATTAAAGAAAATGAGAAAAGAAGCAGAGGAGGAGCAAGAAAATCGACATGAAAAACAGAGTAAAGGATGAGGGAAGGAGATTTTGAGAGAAATGTGACGGGGACAAGATGAGGACACCAAGTCTCTGTCCTTTGTGTTGCCAGTGCCAACAAAAGGGAAACTAAATAATAAATTTGACGCATCTTTATTCATCACAGCAAAACGTTACAGTCACTGAAGATGACTGAAGATTCAGAGGCATTTTCTTATTCTCTGGCTCTCAGTCAACAAAGAGCATTTTGAAAGCTTAAATGTTTGGAGACAAGACAGTCTGCCCATTCAGTGTCATGTGTCTGCCATTTTGAACATCTGTTTATTGAGTTATTGTTTATGGATGCATTCTTTATTAATGAACAGGTTTGTAACACATTATTATATACTAATAATGTCTAGGGCTGCAACAAACATTTATTTTCATTATCGATTAATCGGACGATTTTTTTTTTCACGATGAACTATTAATCGTTTATTCCATTAAATGTCAAAAAAGTGTGAAAAATGCTTATCTCAATTTTCCAGAGCTTTATGTTATGTCTTCAAATTGTCTTTTGTCCAAACAACAGCCCAGAATACAAAGACTCCTCATTTATTACTGTATATGCCACAAATAGCAGCAAATCCTCACATTTAAGACACTAAACCAGGTATTCTTTGTACGTTCTTGTTTGAAAAATGGCTGAAACGATTAATCGATTTTCAAAATAGTTCTAATGATCGATAAATCAATTACTCGATTAATTGTTGCAGCTCTAACAATGTACAACAAACCTTTTTATTATGAGTGGAAATTAGAAAAAAATACTGCAGCGCCTCAAAAAGGTTTCGCTGAACTATTGACTGCACACATGCAATCTGTCAGTGTCTCATTAAAAGTCATGTTTCACATGTACATACAATACTATCCAGACAGCTTAGTGGTGCGTTTTGACAGAACGTTACGCTTAGTTGATAACTGCAGGCGACCTTTGATAAAGCTGAGAGAGGAAATTTTACCTTCATTCTACTCCAGTTAACTAAAGCTATTACACGTCTTACTACCTCATGGTATTCATGATGAAAATTAAATTCAGAATTGCATATGGATAATTCACAGACTGAAATGTCAAAATGATAATGGCAAAGATAGTTATGACTCCTTAAGAACCATATATTCCCAAGACGAAATAGGGCAGATTTACCATCATGACTCATGCAGGGACCAAAAAAAAAAAAAAAAACTGGTGAAAAATGGTGCTACAAGATCTGTGTGGAGTTGTATCTAATGGAGATGTTGATGCTGTTTAGTAGTGCGTCCATCAGTGATTTAAAAAGATGGAGCAGTGTCATGCTATGAAGCACATGAGTCTGCTGGTTAAGTCATTTTTGTCATTTGCAGTTTATTTTTTGGTCAACCTTAAATGTCAGGGGAAAAAAAAGAAAGAAAGAAAAAAAGGTAGCCTTATTTTAGCCTAAGTTGTTTTTTAAAAGTGTCTAATTACACGTCCAGGAAATAAAATCAACATCAGCATTTATTTTAAGTTTTATTTCTGATCACCTGTCAAATACAATCAATTTATTCCATCTTTTTAGCCATGTTCTTCTTTTCAACAACTCCTAAGGGCTCTTTAGCTGCTAAAAGCTCTTCTTTATTCAATAGCTAGTCCCTAACAGTGTCTGGACACTGTTTGGTGCTGAGCAGGCAGCATAAAGAGGATTTTCAGATATTTGTCCTTTGAAACAGCTGTCTGCTGTGGCTCGAAATGAGACTGATGAGAGCAGTTAGGCTGAAGCATTGAAAATGGAGGCTTTTAAACCGAAATTATTAGCTTAAAGATGGTGAAAGACACTCAGTGGAGCTACTGTAAAGCTGATCACACACCCTGCCAAGTCCCGCCTCTAGCACATATAGGAGGTGTAGCAGCACCTCAACAGGAGGACAAGCCACAATGAGGGAAAACTCAAAGTAACATCAAGTAAATTGTACAACCAAAGCAATGATTGATCCCCATTCTCCCATTAATGAGGCAATTTCTTCAACCACTCTGCGAATAGTCCAGTTTGTATGTAGAGAGGTCTGGATATTCCCTTTGCTGAATTAAAATGTATTCTCATCCATTGTTGCTGTGACAAATTATATAATCAATCAAAGGCTATCAATAATAATATCATATAAGAATAAGTTAATAAAAAGTTCTCTGCAACAGCAAAAGGTGGATAATGTTATAGGCTGACAGTCTGCCACAGATGCAGAGAAGAAAAGCTGCTTCGGCCCGAGAGGGTATATGTCTGTGTACAAAACAGCTTTTTAGTTATTTTTTTTTTTTTTTTCATTTGAAGAATTTAATCTTGTAACACTTTAATCTGATAGTCATTTGTTGACACTCTACAAGTTAAGAGTATATACTGAGTTGCATGTAAACAGTGTGTCTGTTAATATTAAACAATGCTCTTTCAACAGATAAAGTGTCACAGTCCAAGTCCAGATCCTTAACCTCTTTGGATCTTTCCTGTTGAGGTATAGCAGCAAGCACAGCATGTCTGTTGCTAATCCATTTAGTGAGCTGAAAGCCACCTTCAGCACAGAGTGCAAAGTTCTTGATAAAGTGATACTGCCTTCTCTTAAGTGCCAACCGACACAAGACAATCATCAACATAGAAATTATGCAGAACAGTGTCAACAGCCCTTGGGCTGAAATGCTCCAGGTTGTCCTCTGCACATTTTCTCAATGCAAAACACGCACAACTTGGAGAAGATGTAGCTCCAAACAAATGTGCAGCCATTCTGTCCACCACTAGGTCTTGACTATGGTCTCTGTCTTGCCACCAAAGGAATCATAAGAGGTCTGAGTCCACACTTGGTACTCTGACCCTGATGGAACATGGACTCGATGTCTGACATGAGTACAACAGGCTCCTTCCCTCCCTAAACCGTGTGACAACTCCAATCAATGTGCTCGTAAGATCTGGGCCCTGCAGGAGCTGGTCGTTTAGAGATGTCCCCTGGAATGTAGCTCCACAGTCGAAAACAACCCTCAAAGTTCTCTTCTCTTGAGGTAACCCAAAGAAACAGTTGGTGTCCAACCCTGTCACCTCTAAATCTGAAACAACGTGACTGCCAACTACTTTCTCCTGACCCACTGTTTGCAGGAGAATACCTGTTCTTCTCCCTGTGAGATTCAACCTGTTCATGAGCCCTTCGGTGCAGAATGACACTCAGCTACCAGGATCAAGAAAGGCACAAGTACCTATTGTCTCATGTCCTTTCTTAGACTTCACCTGCACTGGCAGTATGGAAAGTGCACAGTCTTTCTTACCGACCACAGTAAGACCACTTGACTGCACAGTGATCAAAGCACTTTCACTTGTTGCCTCTGCTTCCCTTTTACTGTGTGCTGAAACAGTTTCCCTTTTCCTTGAGTGGATATGCAAGATAGAAGGGTGTTTCAGATTACATACTTTACATGAAAGACGCTTTTGGCAATCTTTACCCCTGTGCCCAGAGCACAAACAGCCAAAACACACACCATTTTCTTTCAAAAAAGCCATTTTTTCACTGTGTGTCTTCTTTTCCAATAGAAGGCCCAGATCCAAGCTATGTCAAGCTCCACAAAATAGGCAAACTTTTGCTGAAGGTGAGCCATTTACTCCCTTTATATGGGGTTCAGCTTTCTTCTCAACTGTTGCAACAGTAGTGGCAAAGCTACTCCCCTTGGCCTTACAATAAGACTGCTGTTTAGTGCTTCTCACATGCTTTCCTGCTGGTTCTCCATCGGTCTCTGAGTTTATAAGGCAGTTTTTTGATGATTGTTTGCATGTTAACAGGCTCATTCAGCTCATGTATGGATTCAACTTCTCCCATAGCATTGCAACATTCCCGCAACAACAGGCCATGTGAAAACTTTCTCCATATAGGCAGAAGCGATTTTCAGTGAATTGCCAAAGTGCTCTTGCAACAAAGATTTAGCCCTAACATTGTCCTCATGAGACAAGTGCTGACAGCTTCTTACAAGCTCTCTA
>JAPZDX010000023.1:6460108-6472470 GCA_029783625.1 Naso annulatus | reverse complement strand
GCGCGAGTCTTACCGCTTCGTTATTATTACAGTCATGAATATGGACATAACTACTGCACGGAGATCCAAATCACCCCAAAAATCAATCAATTGTTCCTGGTTCCATTGCAGACATTTCCTGAAAATCTCATCCAAATCTGTCCATAACTTTTTGAGTTATGTTGCTAACAGACAGACGGACAGACAGACAGACAGACAGACAAACAAACCTTGGCGAAAACAATATGAAAGAAAAAAAAAAAGGTTGACTTTGATTACTGGAACCAGATCTGAAAAAAATGGCCTGTACTCTTTTCATTTATGTAGCTGACGCTCATATCCAAAGTGATTTATAGTAAGTGCATTCATCCATGTGGATCATCCAAAACATTGCAAGAATCATGCAAGTACATCAGCATCATGAAGTGCGCTAAAGTGCTACACACAGAATCAGTATCTTTTGTCAGTTGCTTTAAAAGGTATCCTTTACGTCACTTTTATGTGAAAATCAATGTGGATGCACTTTCACCATGGTAGTATTTATGCATAAATAGACATCTCTACTGTGCTGTAATCCATCATTCATGCATTTCTTTATTTATTTTCTGGGTGGGACCCTTTGAAGGATTAAGTTTCAATCTCCACTATGCTGTCTGCATAAAAGATGCAGGTAAATCTTAATTCAGAAGAGTTCTCAGTACAAAACGATTCCCTTTTCAGTACATTTTTTTGTACTGTCCGAACATTTCTATGCCCCCAGACATGTTTTTAAGAACCAAAGAAAATCTCTCTGTCACTCAGCAATACCCTTCTTATAAAGTGGGGCTTGTCCGAGCCTGAGACGCAAATCCCCTCTATTTTTATAGAGTTTCAGGCTGGGACTCATCGTAGTGACAACAAAGGAAAGGTGTGCTATTCACTGACTGCACACGGTGTGAAGAAAGTGTACCTAAGGGTGCCAAAGACTTGACATTATAAAATTCTACAGCATGCAAATCATTTTTTTTCCCCTTGTGTAACATGTATTTGAAGGTGTGGCCATTTCAGGGCATCAACTTCCCCTGAATGATTGTAGCTGTTTTCTGTGGTGGAATGAATTCATTATGCAAGGAGTGCAGCAATGCAGAATAGCTGCTGTCAGGCATGTAAAGGAGTTTTTTTTTGCTGCAACACCCCCAATGCAAATTGCTCTTTAGCGTGCAAGGAGACTAGCCTTGGTGGATTAGCCTGAAAGTTGATGCATATATTATGTGCTCAGGATTGGTGATGAATAGAACTATTTTATGGCAACTCAGACAAGAAATCTTCACATATCAGGGCAAGAAAGTCACAGAACCTTTTAAAACATGCAGCTCCAGTGCAGTGCTATCTTGGTGAAGTTTCACCTGAGGTTCCTCTGTGATTGGCTGTTTGTGGTCCAGTGAATGTTTGCCAGGTTTGTACAACAATTTAGACTTTGCTATCTGATCATCAACATTTTCAAACTGGCCCTGCGGCATCCTGCTGTGCTCTCTGCTTGATGCACATCCCACTTCTACTCTTACTCTGTTCAAAATTTGTTTCGCATCTGTTGCTGCTTTCTTCTCCCTCTTTACTTTTGATGTCTCAGTCGTCCAAAGCTAAGTTTGGTTTTGAAACCCATGAATCTTTAAAGGAAATTCTGGCTCCTTGTAGAAAGACCTTTGGATAACTGAAAATCTTTACCTGAACATATCTCAGTGCAATTCGTCAGTAGTTTTAGTAACTCTTACAGTCTTCGTGCTTTTCTTTTCCTCAAATGTGGTTTTACTTTTCTGCCACAGGTTGAAATTCTCTTCGCATACTGAGCTGCCTCTTTCTAGGAGTGTTTCAGAGGGCCAAACTGAGGACACGGACGCACCAGCTGTGTTTTTTATCCTGAGTGAGCAAAGTGCTTCCCCCTGGATAGCCTCTCTTTGCTCTTTGTCCTAATCCTGCAGTAGCAGTTATGCCCTGTTGTACTATATGTGTCATTTCTCAGACACATTCTGTGGAGACTTGTATCAGGACACCGTAAGTAGAGTGGGGCTTCACATTATTTTGTCACACAGCAGTGTTACAAAGACAGTCTGACTGATGAAAAGTTAAAGATGCAGCTCTGAAGCTCCTGGAGTTCCACAGCTTTCTCCCAAGATATGTTATGTAATGCCCCTTTACATGCTGCCTATTTGATGGAAAATTAAGAGATTTACAAAGAAACTGAACAAAACTCCCCAAAATAGCCTTGAAAATCTACCCGCTATCCCCTCTGCTCTCTGCTGCCTCGCTGGCAGGTCGAAACTGGTGCACTTTTCAGGATTTTAACGCTGCATATTTTGCAAAGCATGAAAACACAAGATGCTTCCAATGGTGACGATAATGACGCCAGCAGCAGGGAGGACAATAATGAAAATAATGAAATAAAATTAAATAATAGCAGGACTTGTGGTGGTGCTAATTCTAGAGGATATTCACATTTTAATTATGGTAATGAACTTCTCTGGTATCATTAGCAGTGTGATGCTGTCATTAATGTTGTTTTCGATTGGCAGTGCTATATTTACCTCATTTTGGCCACTATTCATCGCATGGGGGCTTCACGCTGAATTCTATCTCTGCAGGAGAAACAAATTCAATGCAGGATTTTCATCCAATACCTTGATTATAACCATGAAAATGATGCATTTATCGACAATTATGTTACACATGAGTCAATCTGAAGCAAATGTGAGAACCTGAAAAAGGGATATGCAGCGGAAGGTGGGAGGTGAAACGAGTGCTGCAGCCAAGGTTTTAGCATGGTGTTTTATTTCTCTGTCAGCGCATTTAGATTCATGTTAATGTAGTGGCTCTCTGTGTGCTCTGCCTCCATCCTGGGGTCAATGCCTAATACAGGAGTACTATTGAACGTAATTACCTCGGCTGTAAGCTCTGAAGTTTCACATACGGAGTTGTTGTAGAGCTACAAGTCAGCAATTCTGCAAACCAGTGTACAAATAAAAAGAGAGGACGTAATTTAAAACTACCACCTATTTTGTGTAATGTTATTTTGTTTATGTGCCTCAGTGGCTTCTTGCTTCACAATGTTGCAACCCTGTAGTTTTGATTATGTAAGAGCTGTGCAACGGAAGAAGTCAAATGCCTCACATCGTGCCTCCACAATGCTTTATTGACACTAAGACTAAAATATAACAGCAGAGTTTTTATCATTTAATGCGAGAGCATGAAACAACCCGAGAACTCGACTTTTCTTATCCAGCTGATGGGAAGAAAAACTCTTTTGTTCCGAACTCTTCTATCTTAGCGAAGACTATCGATTCTATTGAGATGAACAGCAGTTTGACACGGTGCAACATCTCCAGCTCCATCCTGCCTGACTTATCTCTGATTCAGAGCTTGTTAATCCAGCATATGGGCCGCAGTGAGGGAGTGATAAATGTTGTGTTTGTATGCTGTGAGGAGAAACAGAGGGAGAGATCACAGGATACGAGAGACAAGACACTTCATCACAGGCGAGACAAAAGAGGCAGAACCTGAGGGACGTGTTTCTGAGTGCACGCCTGCTGCTTCTGATGCTGCTGTTGACTGAGGTGTGCATGCAGCGAGGTTTTATCAAGCTTGATACTAATGTCTGTTTTCAGCTGACAGCCTAGAAACTTTTTGATGCACTGTCGTAGGGCTGCGAATTTTGAAAAAATATCTAAATGCAGTTATATGGACTGCAATTGTTTTTTTTGTTTTTTTTTTAAAATTCTGTAGAGTATGATTAACCTTGCGAGGCAGTTGGACTCAAGATCACAAGATCATGCAAATTCATCATGCCAGGCTCCAAGCCATTCATTTCTGGCCATTAGACTGGTCACCGGACCAATCAGTGTCCTTTGAAAAAGTATTGGAATGAGCTACGAGTGTGGTTTATGTGTGTGATGCTCAGAAAACAATAATAGCGGCTACAGATACGGTTAGGGTAGATGTTGCTATAGCATCAGTTCTATCAGAAAGGAAGAGTATTCCTTCAGTGAACGATGAGCAGAAAAAGACACTAGCCGTGCTTCCATTAATCGTGAAGCGAGTTGTAAGACAACATTTGAAATCTGGCGTAAAAGGAAAATGCTAATGAGAAGCATTTCCGTCAGCTGGTTTGGAGTGAATAAACTAGGCTGCAAAGCATATTCTGGTCAGAGGGTGGCGATGTCGGGAACCCATGGCTGTAGAGGCTGCAGACCAAAAACAAAGCACTGTGGCATTCTGTTGCTGTTAACCAGCTAAAATTATCGTTATGTTTTTCGGATGAGATCCAGGAATACTTTGCTCATCCCTTCACTGTTGTTATTACCAGCCAGGTTCTCGTGCATGGGAGGAAATATTCAGGAAGACAGCAGAAACAGCTTCTTCTACTACTTCTTCTTTTGGGGAGCGGAAAGAGCAAATTTTTTTGACAAAGGCAAAAACCACCTCAGGCGAGCGTAAAAACTTTTTTTCTGAAATTGAAGTCTTTCTTTTTTTTTTTACCTTCAGAATTTTGCCATTTCCTTTTACCATTTCTAATGCGATATTTTAACTTACTTACTTACTTATCCTCTTCGTCCTGGCTGGGGCATAAGGCTGCAATCATACACTGCCACTGAACCCTGTCTTGAGTGCGATATTTCAAAGTGCATCAAAATCCGTTAATTTAACATGCTGTCTGGGAGGCTTTTCTTGTTGGAAACAATGTTTTTGCTCCTCTCCTGACTCGCTTCGGTAAGAGTCTGATACACCAACTGGCTCTGCTGGCAGTGGAAAACTTGTCCATGATAGGCTGTGACAGACAGATCGTTTATGCACTAACCTGCCACATGTTTTTTCAAAGTGTCTGCCCTGTTCCAAATGGTTTGTAATGCAGCCTTTCTGGACGGTTATGTGCAACAAACCGTCAGGTGCAGTCAGGTTGGAGTATGATGCGTAGACCAGGAGAACTCACAGCACCACAATATTTGAATTTTTTAAATTTATTTTTGTAAAGTTTTGACATACACATTTCTCCTTTGACATAATTGCTCCTCCTGGCCATTTAAAAATTGCAGTAGACTGTATTGTCTACTACTGTGATTTCAATAAAATTTTGATTAATTGTGCAGCCCAACTGTAAAGTGTTTTTTCAAGCACGTTTGTTCCTGTTGATATTCATATGTGTAGTTTGCTTTAACGTTGAGCATTACAGTGATATAAGGGCTTAAGCATGTGTGTCACTGTAAGAAACAGGTATGCATGACGGCAAATCCCATTAGCTACAGTGAGGAGCTAACTAGTGAGAAGAGGTGCATTTAATGCAGAAGAATAGCCAGTCCCCTTGTAGCCAAAATGTGCCAGGTGTCTGTTGATGGAAAAATAAAGACCCCCACCCAACACCACCCAACAAACAGCTGAATTTCATTTTTTTCTGAAAACATAATCAATGTACTTAACCTTTGTTCCACCTCGTTACGGAAAACAAAGAGCCATGATGCCAGTTTTGTCTATGACACACAAGCTGGCACTTGAAAGGAAATCAGCCTCATATGATTTGGCAAAGAGAAAGAGAGAGGAGGGAGGTAGGGAGAGAGAGAGAGAGAGAGAGAGAGAGAGAGAGGCAGAAAGAGATTGATCTCTGAGTGGGTGGAAATGTCAGTGCGCTCACGGCTATGCGTTTTCCACATGTGGAAGCTGCCATTTGTGCTCTTTTTCACATTTGCACATAATGCTGTCTTAGACTTAACCTCACAAGCACCTCCAGTGTCTCTCTCTGTCTGGCTTTATGTTTCTGCCCTCCCTCACCAGGTTTTGTTTGTTTTCTGCTCATATGACTCATAGATATGTAGTGGCCTATTACCATGAGAGCTACTTTTAGCTTTTCTTGTGTTTTTGTAAGATACGAGTTGGCCACATTCTCTGGCAAATAAAAACCTTCACGATTCAGCTTCATCCAATTTCAGTAATGCTTTTGCACAGGTTTTTAGTGCATTGCCGGTCTCTTCCTTTCATACCCATCATCATTCTCTCTGCATTACATTTTGTTACCCCTCCTACTCTTGTTTCTCCTTCTCTCCAATTTTCTCCTCTCTGCTTCCCTTAGTGAAAGTCAGCACTTCTCCTTAATTGACTGGTTTTGTCAGGCTCCCATATTTAATATTAAGGGACGGAGCTCGGAAAGAAGAAGTACAATATGTACGTGTGGGCAAATGACTGTGTGTGTTTATGGTTATCTCCCAGTATGTGTGTGTGTGTGTAAATGTGTGCCTGTGGCAGCACCTCATCTAAGCTTCCACCAGGTGAGTTAGCTCACCCACCCAAGAAAGCTATGATTTGCAGAGATCCTATAATTATAATCAATCAGAAGGCAAAGCCACTTCTTAGACATACAGTTTCAGCTTCCTGTGTCTCATTGCTGAGCAGCACAGGAGCCTGCCAATTACAGTAAGTACCCTCAGCTCAACACTGTTGGCACAGCCACTTTGTTGAAGGATCCTTTGTGCTTCAACCAATAATCACCTGACAGGTATACACTTTTACAGCATGCAGCAAACACAGCTGGAAGGGAGACGTATGTTATCAGCTCAGGCCTGGTTTGCACCAGTATTCATGGTGTGTTAACCCAGTGGACTCCATAACGACTTTTTTTGCCTTCAGAAAAACCTGATCTTCATGAACTCTTGGATTCTCATAAGAACCTCTTAATGATATGTATGTCATTAATTACTTAACCACTACTTGCACATGATGTTAATTATTCCTAATTGTTTGGCGTTGCCAAAGCTTTAGAATCTTTTTTATATTTTCGACAGAGCTTTCATATTACTTTGGCGCTAACTTTTCCATATTCAAAGCTCAGGTAGGCATCCGGTTGGATCCTCTGCTGTTCCTGCTGGGAGCTAAGGAGACATACAATACGGATCAGAGATACATATTATAAATTCTCTTACTGATTGTCAAGAAAATGATAACTGTAAACTGGAAGAATGTAAAACCACCAATAGTAACTCAGTGGATGCAGAAAGTTAAACAGGTCTGCACACCGGAACAAATGAAAACAAGTCTGCAGATGAGTTTTCACATTTTGCCCGAAGGTGGAACTGTGTTACGATATATTTGGGTGTTTAACTAAAGGATACAGGTTGTTGTGATAGAACAGATAATGTAACCATATAGTTGACCCTGCTCTGCAGAGAATGTCTGTCTCTTTGTAAATTTATGTATTTATTTATTTATAATATTTAGTAGTAGCAGTAGTAGTAGTAGTATTAACAGTATTATTATCGTTATTTTATAAAAAGTCTTGTGTAAGGGATTGTTGAATTCTGTGAAAATGAAAAATAAATAGTTCAAATAATTAAATGAATAAATAAAGCTGGGGTAGGCAATGTCTTGAAATCAAGCTAGCTGTAGCAGGAGACTCCTAGGGAAGCACCTCCACTGCTCCCTCCCCTCCCTGTTTTTGCCCTAGCTGGCGTTTCATCTCATTTGTTGTCGCTCTCCTCTTGAAGGTCAGTTTACACCAAAGATTCACAACAAGAGGAAACAATTGCAGAGAAAGTTGCAGCGTGTAAACTGATTCGTCTCGGCTCAACTCAAGCCGGCTGATGGTGATGCCTGTACCTCAGCTTGTCAAGTTGCCAGAGGCCAGTTTTAGAACGTCAGGCATGTTGCTTGTTTTAACAGCCAATCAGCTTGTGGAAATGTCACCTGTCTCTAAGAAGCACCTGAAAAGTTACCTGTCACGAAAAGTATATAATTGGCCAAAGAGTGCGCATCACGGTCATAATTTTCTGGAGCCTGAATGCAGAGCCAGGGAGAGATGCCAGAGTCTAGTTTTCTTTCACACCACCTGAACTACAGTATGCTAAAAGGCTAGAATGGCATTTTTTTTTTACCTGATAACGGCTTTAACAGTGAAATATTAAAATAATCCTGTCCTATTTCCTGATTTTGTCTTCTAAAAAGATGTCTGATTCAATCTTACATAATGCAAAGCTATTATGCAAGAATTTATTGCATCATTCCTTATTTCAGTCCTTCAGAAAAAACTCAATGAGAGGGCACACTCATGCAGAAGATTTTTCCTCTCTACTTTGATTACAGAGCTGGCAGGTTGCAGACAAACCTACTTATGCATTTTCTACTGTGGGATCAGCGCATGCCTGCAGGCCGTGCTTAGTCCCAGATGCACTGGCCCCTGTGACAATCTCCCTAATCTGATTAATCTCCATCCTCACATCAAATCATATGTGCTGAATTTTTGCAGCAACATTTATCGCCAGCATCTGTGGGTTCAAACTGGGGCCCTCATTGATTGGATGGAGAGATTAGGATCTTTAGCATTAAATGTGGATGTGTGTGCATGCATGTTTTCTGCATGTATGTTAGTGGGTGTGAATTTGTGTGGGTCATACAAATGCCTGGTTGCATTTGCATATGTGCAGGTCTTTAAGTATGCGTGGGTGCACACTGTAGTGGCTGTAGATGTTTGTGTTAAAATGTGGAATTAGAGGCATTTAAGCGGCAGCATCATAAGTGTAAACAAACACAAATAAGTGTGGCCCACATTTTGTTCCAGTGGTGAATAATGATCGAGGCAAAAAGACATAGTTCGGAGAGGCAAAACACTAATAACACTAAATGAGGAGGTATCTCACCTTTAATTGTAGTTGCCTCTGATTGCTGCAAACATGCAGCTTTTTAATGTTAGCCTCAGAGTCGATAAGCTATATTCAAGAAGCTGGAGGTATTATCATCACATGGGAAGGGTTAGATGCCCCGAACATGCAGCTTTTGTGGCCCTTTCACTGTGAAGATGAGACGTCATTGTGTTTGTCCGCTGACACGTGTGCTCCTATTTCTGCCCCAGGGTGCACATATTGATTTTGCCATTATTATTTTTTGTCCAAACAGAATAGAGAAATGTTGACTTTCTGTGTGGCAAGCTACTGTGCATTTATTTGAGCTCCTGTGTGTCCCCTGTGGAGTGTATCAGAGTTTGGAGCAGCGCAGTGCAGTGGCTTGGTCATTAGCACAGCAGCAAGTTTGTGGACTAAATTCCCAGCAGTGGCCTGTTCTTTGTAGCCGGTATGTTGGCTAAGATTTGCAATTGAACTCTAGTTTTCCCTTAAATTTTGAAGTGTGCAACCCTGTCACTGGCATCAGAAAAGCATAGCATTTTTGTGAATTGCTTTATTAATTTTTTTAGTGTTTGTGGCTTCATCAGTGTGTGTGGATTTTCCTACATGAGACTAAAGGGACCCAGGCCTGGGTAGAACCCCATAGTACATTATTTTACCATTCCCTTTGATTAAGTCTGTGTTTGATTAAAAAAGAGATCGGCACATCACAATAAAAAGCTGTTTGGGGGCAGAAATCCTCTTTGGTCTAATTGATTCCAATAGGAGAGCAGTTCTTCATCTTTATCTTGCCCTGGGAGATCATTTTTAGACAATCTCATTATACTTGCTCATATTTCCAAGCACGCTCAGGTTTGGGTACAAAATTGTACTTTCATCTTTTTTTGTGCTGCTCAACCATCTCCCACCATCATGCGGGGAGTGGCGAGTTCCCTAATTCATCAAAGTTTTTTTCATCAATTCCCTTGATATCACTTCATAATTGAGTGCCGCCGCCTCTGTGAACTGAGGCCAGCTCAGGATACGACAGAAACAAATTGAGTGAACAATCTGCCCTGCAACCACAGAGAAGTGAGAGTGTTGAGGAAACGAAATACCTTATGACTATTGTGACAAGAAAAAAAAAAACCCATACCTTTGCTGAACTTTGTGAAATTGTCATGCACGGTCAGTGAACGCCACATGCTGCAGTAGTTCATGTTTTTGCTACCGGGCCAAGTGAGGCCCGCGGGGGCTTATTCATTATTTAGCCATGACTTAAACTCTCTTCCCAAGTCTTCAACATCATTTTCCCCTCGCTCTTTTGACATGAAGTTGCCAACAAAAATCAACATTCAGCTGGCTTGCAGCTTCAAATAAACTAATGGTGTTTTTTGATCCGTAAATATCATATTCAGGCCATCTGGCGAAGCCGTACTTGGCCGTGTTCAAGTTTACTCAGTGAGAACTCTGAGCGTCTGTGGTAAAAGATGTTGTGATTTGTTACTGTGGGATCTCGTTGCGCCTTTAGCATACCTGTTTTGAAAACATGGTCATTTCTCTCAAAGAATTAAAGAAATGACACAATGTATCATTGACCTTAAATGGACTACATTTGTAAAGTCCTTTTCTAGTCTTCCAATAACTCAAAGTGCTTTGGAGCACAGGTCAGCATTCACCCAATCACACCTATTCACACACATTAGCAGCAGGTTCTCTACAAAGTGCCAACCTGCTCGTCAGCAACTCATACACGCACATTCACACGCTGATGGAACAACCATCGGGAGCAGTTTGGGGTTTGGTCGTCTCGCTTAGCCAGATCTCTCTCCACACTACATTAGCGCTGTGCCAGCACTGGAGAAGAGTCTGGGTAAACCTCTTACCAAGCTGACATAGGAGAAATAAACACATTGACTTGTTTATATTTCTTGAACACTGAAACGGCAATGACAGTCATTTTGACCGTTTTCACATTTATATATTATTTTGTTGAATTAAAAATTACAGTGCTGCTGGTCATCGACCTTTCCTAACAATTCTGTATTTTGATTTGTAAAGATATTAACACAAAGTGCAAAGAAACAAAACAAGGCAAAGAAAATGTAATAATTTCTACCTATTTCACCCGTAGGCGGTCATAATGGCCGCAGATGTACAGATTTTGCCACAGTTAAATTGATATGTTTTCAATTGGTGTCAGCTGCATCTTGGTTGCTTGACAATTATCGTTGTCTCTGTCAAAAATAAAACTTTGAGAGTGGCTGCAAGTACCACAGCTCACCTTCATCAGCCAGGAGCAGATATGAATGATCTGTCTTCAATGAAAGTGGCTGTTTTCTTCTTCTCCTTGGCATATCTTCAGGTGTTATTTCATTTTTTTGAAAAGATCTCCTAACACAATAAATGCGTTACTCTCTATATTTTATATTTATCATAAAAGGTCATAGATTTTGAAATCTGGTGTTCAAAATGGCCACCCACGGCCTTCCTAGTGGGTATAGAATTCTGGCCACTCCAGTTTTAAACCAGTCACATTGTCCTGGGTGTTGCTAAGCCAAGGATGCAGCATCCGTAACCTTGCAAAATAGTCCCAGGTGGGAACTGCATCACTAATGCTGTTTGCTCCTACCAGTGGAACACTGTATGTACTTTGTCCACAACAATCCCCACCAATCGCTCTCCAAACTTGTCCTTCTGCAGGGTGGCTCTCCAATAATCTTTGCCAACAAATTTTTTCAAAAAATCCATGGACAACGTAGCAGTTACCAGCAGCTATTCAATCATTTGTGTCTGGATCTTGACCAGCATACGATGGAGCTACTCTCATTGACTGCAGGGTTTTCACCTGGTCCTTCAGAGGACATGACCAAAACCATGGCATTTTAACGCCATGTGTCTTTGTTTTCCCTCGCTAGCTCACAGCAAACTTTAGGCCATGCTTGAAATATAGACAGCAAATGCTCTCAACATATCCTTTGCAATTTTCTTTTACAGCTATCCACCAAAAGAACCTAGCAGGCCTGCACACTAGTTGCATGATTTAAATCTTCGTCAAAACTTATCATTTTCCAGGTGTAGATTGCATGATCAGATGTGGTGGTTGCGTTGTTTCTCATAGGGAAGGGGACTTTGAAAACGGTAACGTGCAGATAGCGGTAGCGGCGAAGAGTGTTGACTGAAAAAGCCAGCCCATGGGAGGCGTATACCTAAGTTCTGTTTCCTGTGATTCAGAGTAAGGGTTCAGTATCTTGCCCAAGGATACTTTGACATGCAAATCTGGTGAGTTGGGAATCGAACCACCGACCCACTAAGAAGAAGACGACCCACTCTACCATATGAGCAACAGCTAGCTCAATCTCCTGTGCCTGTCTTGTTGTTTAGGGTTACAATTGAGGCTTTGTCCAACTGTTGGAAACAGAAAGTAGCAAAACATACATAATTTAATAATACTGACTCCCTTACTTTATGATAATATTGCATGAAATGCTCTATAAGATAATTATATGGATGTGAAAGTATGTAAACAGTATTCATACTGTATATATTGTGTGTAGAGGTCATCACTGTGTCAGTACAGATGATGTTTGACCTGTACAAGCCGAGCTCCAGCTGGAGGCCAGGGCGAACCTGCTGTCATCCAACAGGTTTATGCATGCACACAGACACACAAACACAACCACACACACACACACACACACACACACACACACACACACACACACACACACACAGACACACACGCAGGTCCTAGATTATAGTGACCTACATGTG
>JAPZDX010000023.1:6423911-6438381 GCA_029783625.1 Naso annulatus | reverse complement strand
ACCAGGCTACTAAAAAACCCTTGTTAGTGAAAACTACGGAATATTAAATACAAGCAATGTTCCAATGTTCCGACCAGTCGGACAGCAACCTTGGGGGACACAAAATGTGTTTGTGATTACTACACGTAGGGAAAAATAGGAGAAAATAGTAGATTTGTGCGATGCCGACATGAGACTCACACAGCCTCGGGTACAACACAACATGTTAAAAAAACACTGTAAAAAAAACTCTAAAACTGACAAAAGTAGCTAACATCACAACACAATGTAACAACATATATGTGATTATTTAACAACTTGTGGAAAATTAACATTAGCCGCCACTTGTCTTGTCTGAGCCTGCAGGCTAACTTTACCAATGTTTGAACCGCTGTCTCAGGGGAGTGAGAGACCAGGGCTTCCAGTGTTAGCGGTTAAAAAAACATTCAACTGCCTCTTTATTTTTAAAAAGGAAATTTCTCTCTGTGATGCATGGCAGGTCAGAATCTCAACCATAACACAATGTAACAGCATTTATGTGATTATTGAATGGATTGGACGTTAACTTTCCCACACTCATCTGTCTGTTTCACCAGGTTTCACAGAATAACCGGGCCCATAGCATATGTAATACAGTCATGTTAATGCTGATTAGTCCAAAGGTGGAGTCAGTAGCATTTGTAAACACAACATTCAAACTGGGCCCCTCCTCCCAGAAGTATTGTAACTCTCACTCTGGAACAAGTTTTATCCGCTTGCTCACCAGGGCTTTATTTCCTTTTCTTTGCGCTATGTCCACATTCGTAACTTTCTCCGGTCTGGACGGCCCCAGTTGCTGTGCTCCGTGGTGCTTAAAAATTGATTGCGCGTCTACATCGCTCTTTACGGTAACTCGTCCCAAGCAGGTCCCGAGTCAGCCAGAACATCAAAATACAGGCAGAGGGTGATGTGTCTCCATACACAGTCACCACCACACATACACAGAGGCCTAGAAATAATGACTGAGCAGCATTGCTTTTGTATATGTCTATATTTTATTTTTTTAGTAAAATCCTACAGACTCCACTTGTAAGGCTGCTCCAGTAGTTTTACACTTAACCTGACACCACAAAGTGAATTTATTTGTGAAGTGAATTATGGGTCTGGTGTACCAGGCTAACAAGCAGCAACTTCGGGGCTGAAAACTAAGGCAACACGAAAACTGTCATCCCTCAATCAGCCACTTGAGGCTGACCCCAAAAGTGAATCATTTCCATTAAACCGCTACAAACACGACTTTGGTTTCGGTATCCAATTTCCTCTGTCAAAACAACAAAAGAATAATTTCAGTATAACTCACTTTTCAGAAATATACATATTGAGCCTTAAAGTAAGGTTTTGTTGGGCTAGTTGCATGCAGGGGTATGAGGAAGTCTTTGAATTAAGAGTCCCAACAGACAACCTTTAGCCGCAAAAAAGCTCATGACTACCTGCCCAGCACTACAAGGCATATACACAAAATAAATAACAAGCACATGAGCACAGTGAAGAAGTCAGAGACAAACATTTCTCTCTGTATTGATGATTGCAGAATCAGGGCCACGCATGACTCTGAATGAATGCTAATGATGCTCTTTGTCTGCTGGATGTGTAAATAGACCAAAAATTCCACAAGCGACTTCAAAAGGTTACAATAACAGTGTCTGTTCTGTTTAAAGCTTAAAGAGGCTCGTGTTTGGCTAAGTTGATACCACAAACATCACAAGTCAGATTTATGCAAATTGTTTACATTGTAAGTGTAAGCGCACTGATTGGCCCACAGGCAATAGTAATCAAACTTAATGCGGTTTCATTCCAAATTCTTTTTTCTTTTCTGTGTAAAAATAATTTATTTTTAAAAAGGAAATTTCTCTCTTGACCTCAGAGAGTTTTACCAAAAACAACATTAGAAAAAGGGCTTAATGTCTCTGGAAAAAGCGAATCAGTGACCCTTATCTAAAGATTTTCTTCAGATCAGTGAATTATGTGAAGGTGTACGCTGACTGAGTCCAGGTGGAAAGTCAGAAACTGCCAGGAGACATTAGCACACATCCTCGGAGACTAAATCGAGAGTGCTTCCAGAACTGCCTAACAGCAACCTTTGTATTACACTGAAATAATTGTACCCATTACCTGAAGTACCGTCGTGCTTTAGCAAGCAGACAGTTTAACCTTTAGATTGCAAGGTACGTTACTGAAAGCAGAGCCCTCGGTGTTGGATCCTCCTGTAATATTAAGACAAACATTCTCATTGTTTCAGAGGAGAGCTGATGGTCGCGGCCGTTAGAAATTGTTGCCTCCTCACAACAGAAGAGACAGAAAGTTAACTTATTAACACTAACAGATGTATCAATACAAAACAATGCATTAAAATAAAAAATGAAAGTCTTTTTAGTTGTACAGACCCTTCTCACCAAAATATTTATCATTATTATTATTATTATTATTATTATTATTATTATTATTATTGATCCAACAGAATTGCAAGTCTAACAGCTCTGTGAGGCTGTTCTTAGGCACAGCAGTTCTTTTTGCTAAATGCTAATGTCAGCATGCTATGCTACGATGCCAGTGCTAAATAGTACCATTGTGGTTAAGAGGGTTACAATGCTGAATTTTACTAATTAGCGCTAAAACTAAGTGTAGCTGAGACCTATGGGAATGTCATTATTGGGTTATTTGGTCATAAGTTTTCCAACTATTGTATTTTTACAAATAATTTCAAGTATTATGCCAAAACATAAATGTTTGACATGATGATTGCATTCAGATAAAAGTCAGAAGATCAGCAAAGTCATTATAGTTCATCCTGTGAAGACATTTTACTAAAAGTCAAATATACCAAACACATGGTGGCGCTAGAGGAAACCACCAAAGTCAGTTGGATTCATCCTCCTGGGATGTTAATGTATGCATTCAATTTTAGTGCAAATTATTAGAACATTTCATAAAAATCAGACCTTATATACGACTGTACAAACTTGCTTCGCTGGGCCCCAAACTGTAACACTGCTGTTTGCTGAATAAGAGACCATGGAGATGCTAATAGACCCTAAACTTAAGCTTTATCCTGCTTTTTTTTTTTCTTTTGTTTTCAGCAGCCTTCAACCCTGTCCCCTGACACACACACACACACAAAGATGAATGAAGAGTTGAGCTCTGAACCTCTGTACAGCTGGTTTAATGCTCCTGAAAGAACATATCCCAGATAATCCTCGGACCTTTGATAATATGTGCTTAGCCGGATTGAAGTGTTTTTTTTATTTTTATTTTTTACCACATTACAGCCTTGACAAATACCACTGATCTTCTCTCTGTGTGTTGGAGTGCAAGATTCCCAGTCACAAAAAGTCACGTCACTCTTCAAAAACTTGACCAATCGATTTGTGTTTTGAATACGAAGAGCCAGAGGTGGAAGGAGGAGAGGATTTTTTTGAGTATAGGGCAGGCTATCATAAAAAGTAAAAGCCAGGAAGACCGTGTTTTGTGTTGATGCTTGCAAACACACACACACACACACACTGAGACGTACACACAAAGTCAGAGTAAAGAAGACAGGAAGGACAGAGATGGAAGGAGAGGGGAGAGCAGAGGACAGAGGTCGTGTTTGGGTTCAGGTCTCTGGTGCCATCATCAGCCTTCCCCCGTATTCTGACCTTTGACCTCACTTTAATTTGAATGGACGACTCCTTGCTCTCTCTCAGCCTGCCTCTCTGTCCTTTTCCATCTTTATCTCCACACTCTTATCTTCTTGACTCCCGGCTCTCAGTTCCTGAGTACATCACACATTATACTGTCGGCGTGCATGTGTGTGAGTCTTAAGAAGCAGTAATTGGGGTTATCTCTACAGAGGATTGTGTAAGTGACTGAGGCTGTGAATCTATTCAAGTACAAGTTCTGTAGAGAACATTAGACTTGATTAAGTATCCTAAATAATACAAATGGACTCTCAGGATGTAACTGTTTTAAACTAATTTAAGGTCGCTGTTATACTTTTAATTACAGGCACTTAACAGTGTTATATGGTTACATAAACACAGTGCGTTTAATGGCCGGGACACACATCCCTGCATGTCCGCGTGGCTGAGCCGCTGCGTTTCGCTCACTGTTGTTGTTCGTACAGGCGCCGTCACTGCTGCGTCTGCTACAGCACTGCTTCTCCTAGTCCTGTCTTTCTACACAGAGTTTTCCGTTTATAATTCCCATTAATATGAAAATGTTTCTTGTAATTATATGATACATTTAATTCATATCAAGCTTAGACAGAAAACCCTATGCAGCTCGATCTTCGCTACCCTGTGAGGATGAAATGCCAAATTTGTTACTTGTGATCTGTCATTTTCTGACTGAACAGCCTCACGGAAATGATATTTTACAATTTTTCATATTATAAACTAACAAAATTTGATAAGTAAGTCATCTGGTGCTTTAAAAGTCATGACAGTGAGCTGAGAATGATTCCATGTTCTGTTCCCTTTCAGATGCTGCAGGTATGTGTCCAGCAGAAGACTGGCATGATGTGCTTTGCATTGTTAGATACAGTCAGCCGAAAAAAGTCATGTGATTAAGTTAAAAAACAAAACTATAAAAAAGATCTCTCTCTCTCTCTCTCTCTCTCTAAAGTTACACAAGTGTTTCTTGATCAAACTGATGTCAATCATTACTTAAAATATTATTTTCAGCTCGAGGCCGTCCAGCTGGCATGTTATGCTACACATCACTACTCTTTTAAGTTGGGGAAGGGAGTTTATTTTTGGTTTCTTTGTGCAAAAATTCCATAATGACTTTTCAGCATACTGTCATATATTTCACATAAACATATTTCGTAGGGCTTATACACACTTCAGCACACTTCATACCTCACGTACATACCTGATTCATTGAAAAAGCTGCTGGCAGCAGCACGTGTTCACTGCAGGCTTTTAGTGGTGATTTTAAATCAGCTATCTCACACTCCATCACAAACTGAGACTGTGTATCACTATAGCTCCACTACTGTTGTCAGCCTCACAGTTAAATTATTAAATGACAGTATTAGTATTCACACTAATTTAATCAGCTATTAACGTGCGACTATTAAGGGATTTATGGTTTAATTAAATTGAAATTTGATTGAATTTTCAAGCTGTGCCTCCTCTCTTTTGTATTGTAGCTCTTTATATGTTCCTTTTCTTATGTGAAATTACATCTGGCATCAGTCTTACATTGCAAAGCCAAAAAACAGAAAGTAATTAAAAATAAAAGTTATTCTCAGTACGTTGGGTGCTATCCATGGCAGCAAATCCCAATTTCAAAGCAAAGCTGTGCCTCCTAGAAATGTTTCTACAACCAAAATTCCATCTGACCCCCATATGTGTGGGAGGAAAGGTGCAGGAATACACGCCGCAAGACAAATTCCAATAAGAACTTAGAAACTGGTACATGAAACACTTGTTTTTGAGTCTGTGTGTGGTGTCTCCAGTGCATGTAAACCTAAATTGAAAGATTGATTTTATCTGATGCAAGATAAAGGGCTTGGAGGTAGGAGTGAAACAGTAGAAGAGTGGAAGAAATGACACATTTTCTCACATTTGTCCTCAGGCTTTCCGTCCAGCCATGTGCATTGTGTCTCAGGGTGTAGGTGTGTATTGATCACAATCACTGCAGGGTGATGTTTTATTAAACACAGGTGAGGATGGAGGGAGGCGTGTCAGGGAGGCTGATGTCCCTCATGTTGGCTCGGCCTCTTGTAGTGACCTTTTTACTGCTTTTTTGCCGTTGAAAAGTCATGATCCCCACCTCCTCCTCTTCCTCTATCTAATTCCAATCATCCGCCTGGTCAGTTTTCATCCTCCTGTTCCTTTTTTACTGATTCTTGGTGTTTCTATCAGCCTGTTTTTTATGCACATTTTCGATTTGCGCATAAAAACACCTGAGGGAAAAAGAGAAATTTGCTGTATTAAATAAAAGGTAAATGCCAATGAGTGCAATGAAAACAGATTCAGGGGATAAAGGATGACTTTTAAAAATTACATGACTTTAACGTCACTCTGTCATCGCAGTGCACTCCAGTGGAGAAGCTTCAGCAGCGGCAGCAGACAAAAATTCGGATGATAACACAAAGTATGCGTAGACGGATGAGGGAAATTTGTTGTTCTTTGCAGTATTTCCAATGTCTATTGTGCTTCTCGCTACTGGTTTTCCTTTGGTCTTTCTCCCTTTGCATTTGTTCAGTAGCACTCATCAATTACATCATCACGTTGTTACTTCTTCTTCTGCAATGCTATAATAATACCTAACTGGACGTTTTGCGCCACGTACTGGTTATCTGATAAAATAACTTTAATGTTTACATAACAGCGGTGGATTAGAAACATAAATGCACATTTCTTTTGCCAATTTTCTACAAATTCAGCTAAAATTCAGACACATTTGAATGAAACACAGCTTCTTTCTTGATTCAACCCAGCTTTTCCCAGCTTTTCTGTCACATCTCCTTTTGCATTTTCTCTAGTAATTGCCATGAGTTCTATACTCTTTAATCTTATCCTATTCCCTTCAAAGTAATTATCTTACATGTGGCCCTCATACTATCCCTCCATAACTCTCCATTTTTATTCCAGTCTCACCCCTCTTTCTACTTTCACTCGGCTCATCCTTGTTGCAATTTTCCACCTCCTTTCTGCTCCTTGACTCATCCTCGCCCTCTCTCTCTCTTAGTCTCTTCTTTTATTTTTCTCCTGCCCTCGCCCTCCTTCTTCCCCGCCTCTCCTGGGGAAAGCGAGCTGATAAGCCGGTTCGAACGGACATGCCTTCATGCTCTCTGTCTCCCTTTTCATTTCTCCATCTCACTTCGCCCAGTCTCTCAGGTCTCGCAGACCCCCGTGGACTCGATCTTTGAATCCCTGGTGTGTCTCTCTGTCCCCTCTCTCTTCATCTTCCACTGCTTTCCTCCAGTGTGGGAAGAGAGATAACGCCGCATGTGTCCATGAACTTCTTCATCTCCTAACTTTCTTCCTCCACACTCACCCTCCATCATCTATGCTCTCTCAAGGGAAACACACAAGCGCGCACACACTCAAATAAAAGTCTTTCAGAGTCTTTGTGAAGAGATCCAGCAGCAGTGTCCATGACGAATTTTATACTGGTTGTTTCCTGCTTGCTATCACATATCTTTACAACTGAGAATGATAAAGTATTGTGTGCATGTGTGAGAGTATGCGTCTGTCTGTCAGTCCAACTCAAGCACACCTGTTTTTTTGCTTTACAACATTCAGAATATATTTCCTGTCTGCTCATCATTCTTCAGCCTTGGCTTGAGAAGGTCAGCAAGGGGAGGACCCGGAGGGCCTCTGTGACACACGCTGAGGGGGCGATAAGGGGGAAGAGGGGTGAAGAGGGGTGGCATGTGGGAGAGCCAATCAACAGGTCCAGTCGAGACCTTTGAGATTCAGCGTCTTGTCATGCTCATCCAAGCTTGACACCCAAGCGTTACTGTTCTCTCACATCCTCTACCTACATCATCACCTTTTTTTTTTTTCTCTATCTCTGCCCGATTCATTGTAATAACTCCACAGTACAAAACATCTCTAAGAGCTACAAGAATACACTGTTATCCTTTTGACTGACTTTAACGTTATCTTCCATTTTTTAAATCCTGACACAAAGAAAAAAATCACATCTTTTTACAGAATCTCAGCATCTGAGTTTCTTGCCTCCTAGTTTCTGAATTTGGAATACATGACATGAACAAACACAATAAAAAGGAGTTAGATAGAATATAGTAACAATTACTTAGATTAGATTAGATAGATTATATTTTCTTTATTGTCATTCAGACTACACACCAGACAGGTACATAGCAGAACGAATTGCAAATGTCTCATTAAGTAAAAATTAAGAGTAAAATCATGCTAACACACAAAATATGTTAAGACATGACAAATAGAAACATATTGAGGCATAAAAGGTGTACTGAGACACAATATAAATTGCACATTTATATTAATATTGTGCATAGAAACAGACAGTAGTGGCTCAGAACAGCCATGTATATTTGAGGGAGTCAATATAAGTATGCGCGTGTGTGTGTGTGTGTGTGAACCCGGTTGTTCTCTTCTGAATGTTCCGATACCTCTTGCTTGCAGACAGAGGTGGGAAATAATGAAGTACAAATACTTCTTTACTGTAATCAAGTAGATTTTTCAGGTATCTGTACTAACTTGAGGTTGTTGTTTTTTTGTTGTTTTTTTTTGACAACTTTTTACGTTTACTCCCTTAATGCTTTTGACTTTTTGGCTGTGCTCAGGACGCTTAACCAACCTATTAGATGTTACCTGCTCCATGGCCTTGTGGTTTGAATGTCCGTCCGAGATAGGTGGGTCGGGGTTCAATTCCCAGTCAAGTCATACCAAAGACAATAGTAATGGATGCCTCTGTGCCTGGTACTCAGCATTAAGGGTTGGACTGGGGGTCGGTACGTCCCTGCAACATACCTTGTTTCATTCTCACTCCAGGTGTTTGTACCATTTCTGAACTGTCCAACCTGAGTCCTTCCTATGGTCTACGCTGTGACATCAGTGTGGAAATTACACTCAGCAAATGGGACATGGCTTAAGACAAAACATCTTCAAGTGGGTGTTTGGCCTTGAGGGGATCACAACCAGTAATTGCTCACTTCACACCTCCCATCTGCTTCCATTCAAGCCTGAGTGCACTGCTTCATGGAGGATGGCTCATTTCTGTTTTGGAATCGTATTATATTTCCAGCAGTTCGAGCAAACATGCAATTGCATTTTTCACCAATTGAGCAAACGACCACAAATTTATCTCTTGTGACTTTGTAAAAGCGGGCGCCTCTGGCTTTTCTTCTGTCTTTTCAACATCCTTCCTTGTTTTTATTTCCATCCTCTCTCTGTCCGAGATAGGAGCCGTGCACATGTGGAGAAGATGTGTGACTGTACAGCAGCAGCTATTTCAGGGTGGCCACAAGCCTATTGATTTTCTCATCCTTTTTTCTTCTCTCTAATAATGCCCAGTAGAGGTTGTCCGACGGATTGATTGGGGTGGTGTGTGTTTGTGCATGTGTGTTTGTGTGCTTTTGTGCTGGTGTTGGCTGCGGATCACTCTGCATCATCATTCTGTCTTGAATGAAATGTGCAATTTGAACACTTTTCATCCCCCTTCAAACCGTTGAACAAAGTGCTGCAAACAATCGATGACTGAATGAAATACACATACAGTAGACAGAATACAAACACCAATCATTGGTCGGCTCCTATCCAGCGGGGACATTCTTTGATAGAAATCAAACATGGTGTTCGAAAGCACAAACAGAAAGACAGGACCAACCATATGTCATAGATACATGGGCTGAATGGTGTATGATTTTTAGATGACATGTAGTTTGGAATGCAATAAAGCAATCCCACCAAAATTGGAATTGAAATTTGTTGCAGTAAAAAAAAATCCCATCAGACTGAAATGTATCTTTTTTGTACTCTCACCCTGCATTCCTGAAGTCTGAATTCCCAGCAGTGTGCGACAGCTTAATACAATGGCCCCCCAAACCTCCAACCACAGCCAGTTTTCTCCCACATTGTCTCATTCTGGACTCATTTCTTGCCCGGACCTTGATTCACTTTGCGCAGAGAAAGGTGGCGTCTCTGCGGGGCGACCATCTAAGACTGCCTGCAGATGAAAAAGCCTTTTCAATCCCTGGGCCCAAATTGAAATGCTATGATACTGAGATGAAGGTTAGCTAGGTGGTTGGCAAGACGACATACCCAGTTAAAACAGATCTTACAAAGTGATTTTAAATGGAATGACATTTGTCCCTTCTCCTGGGACTAACCCTGCTTGTACATGTCGCAGCCAATGCTGAACGAAATCCAAGAACTTTGTCACGTTATTTTAAAAGTCTGGAAAGTGCAGTGAGAGATAGAGTAGATATTAGTTTTATAACTTTAAAAGTTGGGAGGACACTGAGTTCTTGGTTTTGGTAACATATGAGTGCATCCTTACAAAGTTTGCCACATAAACTCTTGCCTTAGTTTAAAATACAGGTATAATTCTTCAAAGATTTACCTGATTTGAAACTTTATTCTAGAGAAAGTCCTGACAACAACAACACGCACACTGAAAGCTAGAAGGTGCGGGTGCTAAGTAGGTGAATGTAAGTCAGGAGATATTGCAAATATAAGTGGGGTAATATACTGTTAACAGGATGATAACCTCCCAGTGACAAATATGTCACAGTTAATTCAATAATATAGTTATGCTTTTATTTTCAACTCTTCGTTGGTCTTAATTTTGGCTGGGTAAAAAACTGATTCAACAGTGCATTGCGGTTATTGTCTCTTAGAATCGAAGATGGAATTGAATTGTGAGGTTCTTGACAATACCTAGCCCTGATCTTAATTAGACGCAGCACTTTTCAATTAAGCAAATTAAAATAAAATAAATACAATCAAGGAATATAAAAATAAAAATAAATCCCTTTGCAATAAAGATTAATATGACAGATTGTACTTATCTGCTGGCCTTTAAAATAAAGGCCTGCCCCTAATACGAGCCTGCCTCAAATAAAGGCCTGCTCCTACTTCCATTGAGGTAATAAAGGCCCCGGCCATTATTAGGGGCAATATGATAGAATAGAATAGAATTAAAGAAGACATATTTATACTCATTTTTGGGTCTTTGATTTTGATTTTGGATTTCTTTAGAGCAGCTTAATCCGGGAAAGTCAGATCTTCAGAAAACTGTAATGTGCATAGTAGCATGACAGCTCTCCTTTAATAGTATTGTCAACGAGAGTTGAAAAGTATCTCCTGTATACCAATATACAAGCAACAACATGGAGACAGACAATCCTAAAAGCGAGCGACAACATAAAAACAAGCCACAGCCTGAAACAACATAAAAACAACAAGCAGTTGGTAAACCAGACATAGACAAGGTTCTATTACACATAAAAACAGTTTTGATCATGTTTGTGGATTAAACATTTTTGGTCACTAAAAGTGAGCAAAGTTAAGGAGGCTTTCTTTTGACTCATCAAAAGTTTGTCAGAAGATAAAAAGTGCTGCCTTTAAAGCTCACAACTTAGCCTGTCTGCATGTATCACGGCAGGGCTACATTGGTTGTAGGGAAAGAACTACATGTCCATAACCTCTCAACATAAATGCACAGTTAATTAAATGCCAGCTATGTGGTACAGCTTCTCTCTGGCCTGCTCATTAACCTTCCTCCATTCAATATGTCAGAGGAAGTGACCTTTTACTGCTCACTCATGGTCTCGAGACCCTATTTTCTGAAGTGAATAATGTGAGGCACTTTCCCGTCACATTTATTATTCTTTTGTTGTTATAAATTCTGTGTGTGCAATTTTATCATGCCTTGATTTTAAAGTAGTTCATTATTTGCTGGAACCCTGTGGCAAGACTTGCCTTATTAAAACACATTGGCCAGTTAACTTCCGTTAGGGCATGTCAACTTATTACAACACTCATGTTCTTGCATTGGAGTCATGTATTAGAAAATGCATTCTTAACCAAATTTGGCTGATCTTTTATTAAGGCTTGTTACCTTTAATCACGGTCACCCTTTATCCTTACCTGCGCCGGCTAAAATCTTGCCAATGCTGATTTAAATTAATATCACAGAGACGACTAGAGGCACTTTATGATCAAATCAACACTCAGTTTTACTTGCGAAATCGGAGCCATTTTCACATTATACTCATAACTCAGGGGAACAAAACAGATTATGTGTTGTCATGCAGAATCTCATCTTGCCATTTTATGTGGTTGTTATTGAAAGAGACTGTTATTGTTGGAAGAAAGCCTTGGGTGGTCGCTCATCACTAACTCCTCATAATGCTGCTTTATTGTATTTGTACTTTTAGACTTGTGTTACGTGTGAATTCAGTATGTGAGTGTGGGTGGACGTCTTGTTTTTGAGTGGTTGTTGGTCGTATTGGTAGGGAGACGGTGCATGACCTTGCCCAAGGACGCTCTTGCTTGGGCTTTTAAGTCTTCTATCTTCCAATCAATACTCTCCCATTTTACCTCCATAGCACAGAGGCAGCGCCCCGCTCCACAACTCAACACCTGTCCCTTGAACGGCAGAGATCTGTCACAGACCTTTCCTCGCTGAAACATGAAATCACCAGCAGCAGCAGAGAAGCGATGCCGCCATTAATAACAGTCGTCTATCCCTCCATAAGGCCCCACGGGGAACTGCGATGAGAAGTGGGAGAAGTTAAAAGGTTGCATCCGTCGAGAGAACAGACTAGACAGGGATTTGGGCTCCAACCTGAACAAGAAATGGCGCCGTCTCCATCTGGCGGGTTGTTGATCATGAGGAGCATAAGCATGTCAGCTATAGTTCAGAAAGTGGGAATTGCTTTAACTTTCTTTCTCACCACCTGAATTTCTGAAGGACTAAAAGTGCTTTAATGCAAAAGGTTTAAAATGACTTCTATATATCAACTCTAGAGGCTGTTCAGGGAGGAAGTGCCCGTGGGTGAGGGAATTGAGATTCAAAATTTGTTAAATTATCATTTCACAGCACAAGGTTGTACCAGAAAATGTAGTTTGTAGTCCCCTTATGCAATAATAAGACATACACTTGTGTGAAGAATTAATAAGTTCATGAAAATTAAACAATTTTTTACACTGAGTGCAAAGGATAAATCAGAGTCTCTAAGGTCTCTAAGTGTAAAGCCTTTTGAGCTGCAAGCAGGTGTATGAGAGGTGCGCCTCAGCTTAAGTCTACTTTTCAAGCCATAAGTAACAAAGCAGCTAGCATCACCACTGAAACACTAGATTTTTATACATAAGAGCTAACACCTATCCTTTCAGGAACGATAAACTGAACAAAAATAGCAAAGACACTCTGAAAGCTAACTCAAACTGAACTAAAATTACATTGAAAAGTCAAAACTCAATGAAAAAAATTGTACTGTATTTAACTATTACATAATTGATCTACAAATGCAGTTTTATATGTATGTGCTTAACCTTTCTGACTTTTCCTGACAAGAATAACCTTGAAATTCTAGGACACAACTTTTTAGGAACATGAAGAACATTTACTTACTTATTTGAAATGAATTTGTTTTTGTTTTTTCTCCTGGCTGATAACAGGACTTTTTCCCTTTTTCTTTTCTACCACAAGAGGTTTGAAGATTTTAAGATGATGCTGATAGCATGAAATGATGTGGGTGAGGTTAGTATTCTTGCTGATGTTGGCAGTGATGATGCCAGTAGTTTAAGTCCTGGTGATGCTGATGCTCCTTCTGTTACGGTGATAAGAATAGTGATGGAAATTTAGCAAAATTCTCTGTGCTTTGTTGTTTTTTTAAAAAAAAATTGTTTCTTAATTAAATGATGTGCTGCTGCAAAGGAATGAAACAAAATTGTTTTAAATGACTCACATCTTTGTTGAGGTTCCTTGGATTTTCCTAAAAGAAAATCAGCTTCTTTTCTGTCGTATTTAGCACAGAAACAGGCTTCCTTGCATCTTCTTAAGTAGAGTGGTGGTAACACACACTTAATTATCATTACTGTGGCTAACAAAGCTTGTATCTGTTGTTTTTTTTCTTCCATGGTCTCCTGGGGACGTGTGCATCCGTCATCCACCTGAATGATCTTTGTTACACTCGCTCCTTTCTACAGGTAAGTCTTTGCTTTATCTCAGCAATGCAGCCTTATTTATTTATTCATTTATTTTTTATTTTTTTGAGAATGAAAGCATGCCCTCCAGGACCACTTAGCAGTGATGATCCTTAATGTGCATCAAAGTTTGCATCATTGACATGAACACGCAGCTAAAGAGTGACTGTGATCTTGTTATTAGCATACTAACTGCACACTCACGGATCTCATTGAATATTCACATGCTGCTGAAAACAAGTCTCAGATTTGAAAGTAGAAATCGCTGTCACACCTTGTGAATCACGTAGCCATTTTGCCTTTTGAAGGACCTGTAATGAGTGCTGCCTGCAGACTGTCACCCCGATGCTTATACAAACATACATGCGTGGAGACATTCATCCACTTCATATAAGTGAAGTCTCCCTTAGACCAAGGGGCAGGTTTAAGAAAAGCCCAGTGAAGGGCTTGTAGCCTCTTGTGTCACACACTATCACTTCAGATGCACTCCTCTCTCAAATCTCTCTTCACTAAAGGGGGAGAACTAATAAACCAAACGGACAGCTACAAGCTTAAAGTGGCATGCTGCATCCATCCGAATCGTCCCCTAAACTCCCTCTCAGATGTGACTAAGGGATTCTCAAAGCAGTGAAAGTGTTTATCTCCCCAAACCAATAGTTGGAGTACAAAACTCGGGGAAACATCAGAAGCTGTCTCTCCCCACCATGCTGGTGTAATTTCCTATGCCTAGCAGGGTGAGTTAGAAGTAGTGTCACTTCTTGTTAATGAGAGGAAATTCCCAAGACCTGTCGAAGGCACAGGAATGGGACTTCTGTATG
>JAPZDX010000023.1:6397538-6419100 GCA_029783625.1 Naso annulatus | reverse complement strand
AGTTTTAGAACGTAATGCACATCACTTATTTCAGCTGCCAGTAAGCTCGTAGCCACGTCACCTATCGCTAAGAAATGCAACATAGAGCAGCTAACAGGAACACACGGTCTTTGAAATGACAGGTGATAAGCCAAAAAGCCTGTCATGGTCTGAATACTGAGCCAAGGAGAGGTGCAGAAGTCTACTATTCTATCAGACCACCTGAATTATAATATGCTGAAAGGTTATTATGAAATATTTGCCTGATGACACCAAAAATAAACTGCCTACCACAGCTTTAAGCTCCGTATCTGAAACCAGACTTTATTGCTCAGGATTTACTGTTGTACCTGCAGCTTAACCCATTTACGGAGTCAGTATGTTAGGAATTCTGTACGATATATAAAAATTAGGTCTGATTAGTGAAGCTTTTAAACTAAGCAAAGCCAATAGGGCTGCCTTGTTATGCAGACATTAGGAGGAAGCTAATGTTATTCAGCCATAAGGCTGGATTACATTGCAGCATCACCTTATAGGTTTTTGTCTTCAGCATAAATATTCTGCAGCAACTCAAAGTGCGACACAATGCACAGGACAGACTGCGGTGAACAGGATGAGACCCAAAACAGATCTTTAATCCTTTTACGGGAATAATTCCTTTTTAAATTGGTTCGTGCCACAGAGCAAAGAGAAAGGTCATAGCCGAGAGGCGTCTATGACAGAGCACTTTGTGCTACGAGTCAGACGGTCACATGAATGAGTGTGTGCACGCACGCACACACACACATATATGCATGCAAGTGCACACTACTTATGTGCACACTGTTACCTAAGATGTGCCACCGAATGTCCCTGCTGTCTGCCTCATTTACCCCGGCAGAGCACCGTGTAATAATCCCGCAGATGGCCACCGCTACTCTCGCTCTCTCTCTTTCACACACACATTTCCAAATGCTTCCACTGCCATTTTTCTTCCCCTCCTACACCCAAATCTGCCTTCAGTAGAGAGCCTGTCTGTATCTGGCTCACATTACCTTCTGTTATGGTCTTTGTTGGCTCCCTGACCTTTAGTATCAATAGTTTAATTATTTTAATTGCAACATCTCAAGGCCACAGGAATACTGTTCTTTTTTTTTTTTAATATCCGAAGCGGTTTGGACACACAGCAGTAATATGTTTTGAGACAAACGTAGAAGTTGCCCAAACCAACAGCTGCCTTCTAGGAGCAGCAGCAACTTCACTTCATCCCCGCTTCAGAGCCCTCTCTCTTATTACAGTCAGGTTATTGCTCCTCTTAATGTGGACCTATTCTCTTAAAAACACCTCTTATCTCCAAAGACTCTCTCTGTCTCCATATTTCTCCTTCTCCATCTCACACATGCACCGCTTGTCTGCTTCAAGATTCAACATGCATTTCATTATCGTCGCAATCGCGATAGCCGAGGCAGCTATGAGCTCGCCTCCAGCACAGAGGAAAGAGGGGACATCAGGTACACACATAATTAGACTTCCACAATGCAATATCCAATACTAGCGAAAGCAATAAATTCTCTCTCCTTGTCTTTTAAGCACACACTTTGGTTTTGTCTCCCTGTCATGCACACATGGTCTGTTCCTTCCCATTTCTTGTTCAGAGTTTTCCACCCGCCGGAGGAGCGGATGAAATAACAGAGAAAAAAGAGAGGCAGGAAGAGATAGGACTCTGTAATCGTACGATTCCAGCCAGAGCCAGCCAGCACTATATTCCTCACTTATTAATTTGACTTCATGAATGAGCCGGCATTGTGCTGTGAAAATGACTGGAGATTAGCACTGATTAAAGAGGGAAATCAGTTAACATAAGCACCACCCCCACATCCTCTCCAGCATCCCTCCTAATTAAATGCAGCCATGTGGAGCTGGGGCTTGTCGAGCCCGACTCTCTCCTGGGCCTCGGCTCCACTCCTGAAGCCTGCATATCAAATATGTAAACCACTTTCGATCGTGGACAGATGGAATTAATTATTTCCCCTCTAGCTGACTGATGAGGCTACATGAAAGTTAGTGTGCGCAATTATTTTTGACATTAATGGAGCTGTGTTTTTATGTATCTCCGTCTTCACACAAGGAAGGATAAAGAGGGGACTCTGCAACGTATTATCCTCTATGTGTTGTCATGTTCCTTTAATGGCCAACAGTAGGCTCTTTCTTAAAGCTTTCACTTCATAGCTGTTTTAAGCAAGTATTTCACAAAGCAGCTACAAAGTGCTCTGAGTTGACTGATGTCCAGGATAATGGCTGATAAACTATTGACAAAGAGCCGGATTGGATCAGTTTAAGTTTGGGTAGGCAGTGTATTTTTGGTGCCATTGGGCAAAAAATTCCATAATAACCTGTTTGCATATTTTGACTTAGCTGGTCTGAAAGAATACTAAACTTCTGCACCTCTCCATGCCTCTGTATTTGGGCTTTAGAAACTGAAGATTGTGACTGACATTTTTCGGCCAATCATGGCTCATGTCAAAGAGCGGGTACTATTGGCTGCCCTACAAAGGCAGATGAGCGTTCATGTCTCTTCAGCTTTTGAATTCCTGATACAATGACAGATGATTTAGGAGGAAAAGTTGCTCTTCCAGCTTTAGCATCAACTGCAAATGGCAAAGCAACCCCAAAAAAGGAAGATGATCAACTGAAAGAGAGAGGGTCAGCAAATGAAATCAAAAGTGAGCCAGGTGAGGGGCAGAGCGACAGAGCATATAAAAAAGGTGGGGGCGAGGGGGTTGTTGCTTCATCGGGAGTCAGCGTTGAAAAAAACGTCAGCTGTAAAGCTGAATCCAGAGGCAAAATGGCTTTGTTTTCGTAGTATTTAGAGTGAGAAATGGGAGGTATTTTATCTCAATGGTCATTCGAATCCCCCCCGAGAAATAGTCAAAGGTCCCAGTAGTGATGCTGTAGGAGTTCTCTAACAATCTGCCTGGTTAGTCCAATGTTGTGTAGCCAGAAGGTCACTGTCAGTGTCCACCCAGTCTGACATGGCCTTGGGCGAGACACTTAACCCATTTCCTGCTCCAGAGGCAGCTCTCTTGCCTGCTCCTCTGCTCTGACCCCTCTGATCTTATGTCCACATGAATGCTTGTCAAGTAGGGACAGCACCAGAAAAATAAAACTTCTCAATTTTCATTGTGTATGACTGAACTTCATGTCTAACACAGTTCTTTACAAAGGTGCTCGGCGAAGCCTTGAGGCCACATTACATGCAATGCGACGTCAGAGTGGCCTTCCAAAATTAGCGATGCCTTCGGCCCTCTGTACACCTGCAAGTTGCATAAACATGAAATTGTTCATTCTGCCTGCTTTAGCGGTAAATTAGGTCCTGAGGCCATCTCTAGCCTAAGAAAATGCATTTTTGATCCGCATTTGCAAAGTCAAGCCAGCTCTGTAAAGAAACTAATAAAACACCTTAAACTGACTCAGCCTTCACTCTGCCATACACTCACTTTACAAGATTCATTCTTATGCTTGGAAGCATACATTACGACGCAGGGCACCCTGCTAATGGAGAGGAAATAATATTCACATCAAGTTAAGAGACAGCAAGGGATGACCATACACCTATTTACTCTGAGTCATCGGCCGTGAATCTTACATCTGCGTCCCCTCGGATGCGACTGACGAGCGAGGTTGACTCCATGTATTATGGATGAGGTGAAAGACAGGAAGTGGCGAGGAGGGGATGCTGAAGGAGTTATCACGCAGAGATGAAAACGCAGACAAAAGGAGCTTAGCCATGCCTCCTGTTGTTCATTCAAAGAGACACCTTAGCAAGGGCCCGAAGTACATGCGCACTTAGCCGAGTCTGGCAAACACATAATCACCTCACAGAGACACACACTTACTGACTTAATACATCCACAGAAAACAGGGTTTCAGACCTGCGAGGCACTTCAGGGCTTGGTTAGATGTTTTTTATCACAGTCTCTCAGGGGTTGTAAAGTAAATAGAAGTTGGCTAATGCACCTCAGAAAGAGGAGGCGTAGCGATGCCTTAAGAGTGCACCTGAGCGTGGGTGAAGGCATATCTAAAATAGTTGTAATATGCAGAGTGTGGTGGTGCACTTCATTTGATAGTAACGAACCCAGAGAGTGTTTTTTTTTTTTTCCTCCTGCAGCCAGTGGTGCAGAGAGAGCATGGCCAGACTCAATGCATATTTCACACAGTGGTTATGGAGACTTGAGATTGGTTTAGACAGAAGCTCACCGGGAAACAAGACATTTCCACCCCTTGTTGTATTGAGATGACAGCATGAACATGTCGTTTTTCTCATGTAGTCAAAATCTGCCTTGAAGCTGCAACACACGTTTGTGGATAATGGGTGTGTGTGTGTGTTGTGGAATGTGTGCAATGATTATTTTACATTATTGTCTTTGTCTCAGGTTAAGGAATCATCCTCTGAAATGTGTAAAAATTAGCACCTGTCTTCTGTTCATAAGCTGGTGTGATTGCACCGATCGCACCCTCAGCTCAGAAGGCTGCTCACTGGTTCTGCTTTATCTTAATTCTTGCACAAAAAAAGTATTTAATCTTTAAAATTATGCCAAACTTATTAAATCTTTAAGCCTCTCTTCGTATTCCTGCATAAAAGATTTTCCATTTTGCAATAAAAGGTCACGTCCTGCACTGGATTCATGCATCAGTCGTTATTAGTGCATAGCCATTGTGTGACTCATCTATATTTCACTACCGTTTCTTGTATTTGTGGCACCAGGAAATGAATAAAGTGAGGATGATTTGTCGACTTTCACATGCTGATACATCCATGCTTCTGTTAGGAGGTCAGCGGTGCAGCTTACCTGAATCTGGTACAAATCAAATAATAATGTGCAAAATCCTATTTCTTTTGTGCCCTTGATTTTAATGAGATTCACAGAATGTCTTTGCCCTCTCTGGACTGTTTCACTCTCCTTAGTTGTATGTGAGAGTATGAATCAAACACACCTTGAGCGAAGGCAGAGAAGCCGTTTGCCCGGGCGCTGCTGTGCTATACCTCACTCTGTATTGAAGGCGTCAAGGGCTCTCTGGCTGATGTACCTGATCTGGCCTGACGGATGTGTATCTTCTTGCCACTGCAAGTGACAATTACGGTGACAGAGCGTAGTCACATACCAAGGAATGTCCTATATATATCATGAAAGTTACTAGAGTAAGTGGGGAAAACTGAGGCCAACATCCCTTAAAGGCAGGTGGGGTAGATTACAGTGGTCCTATGTGTGTGTTTTGCAGGCGTGCTGTTTATTCACACGGTGTGGTGACTTGTATTTTGAACTGTGTCCGCAAGCTGAGTATCCCTCATGGGGGCATAATCATTTAAATTGGATTGTTTCATGCTTGCACGTGCTGTTGTTGCTCCATGCTGTTAGGGATAGGATGTGCTCGCAAGCACATGTGCAGGAAGTAATTTGCAAGCCAATGAATTCCCTCCCTCTGCCTGTTTTCATTTAAAGCAAATTTCATATTTTACCAAAGAAGAGAGGCAACAGTGCACTTCCACACTTCATTTCTCCCCCGTGTGCCTGATACGGTACATTTCCACTTCTCAGACTGATGCTGACTGGCAGGCCCTGTGGGGGCCCTCCAGGCCCAGTAGGCTGTTACACGGCTTAATCAATGTAGCAGTGCTCTAACCATGACTTCACCAGCGTCAAAGGATGCTGATCATCACTGACAGGATGTTTTCATTCACTCAGTGGCCACTTCCAAAACATATATGCTCCATTCATAAAAATGACAATAGACATAAACAGAATACAACTTTATTGTCCACCAGTGTGGAAAATTGTCTTTGACTCACCAAACAAAAGAAGCACAACAGCAAATAACATGCAGAACAAATGTGGCAACAAGATGGCACTGAGACAAAAAATACTATTGAGACATTTCTTGAGCAAAGCACCAAGTGTATTGCAGTAAAACTGGTCATTTATGCAAGATTTCTTTTGTTTTTGTGCTTGGAAAAAAGGATCTCTCGAAAAATCTTTGCTTGCTAATCGCAACCTACAGATCCTTCCAGGGTTTCTGAGTCTTATGGAGAAGTACTGCAAAGTCTGAGGGCTGAAAATCAAAGCTCAGCTCTTGTCCTGACAGTATTGAGCTCACTCAACTTCAGCTGGGGCATCGCAATGATTTTGCTTGCAGTGCCTTTTATTGTGGCCTGCGGGTCAGGTGACCAAACATTATGTGAAATGAAATGATGCTGTCTCGATCAGAGTTTTCAGGGGGTCTAAATTTCAACTCGTTTTAGGCTTCAAAAGAGATTTAAGGATGGGATTTTGAAGAGGAAGTTCGGTGTTGACGTGATAAAATTTTGAGTTTGCTCATGCTCTTTGGGTCATTTTCATTAGTGATTCATCGCATAATTTCTGTTTCTTCCGTATTCATTTAGTTTAGTAAACTGTTGTGAGTGAGGCTTGAGCATATTGACCAACTCTTAAAGAACGTGGTGGAAAGATAAAGCACAGCACCGTGTGATGCAGGTAACTAACCTTTGTTGCTGTTTGCTGCTTACTTGTGAAACCTACTACAAAGTCAGCAAATAAAAAACAACCGTCTGTGATACCCCACATATACACATCACTGGCTTCCACGTGCATTTGCTCACACATTGTCTACACACACAAGTTTCTACCACCATAGTGACCTCTCACACAGGCACGCACACGCAGGAACCATCAGTTCCGTCATCAACTAACAGCCGCCCCTGATGGACGCACCCATTCTTATGCCTATGTGGTGATTTTGAGCATGGGTTCATCATCTTGTGCTCCATTAGAAAGAGTGCACTGCTTAACTGAGAGCGTATAAAGACTAAGCCTGTGCCATTTCGCCCCCACTCCACCCAGCTGGCTGCAAAATAAACTGTATTTCATGCCATTTCCACTAAGAGATGTGGAGGAAATAACACCCGTGTCTCGTGTCTTGGCGCCATCTCCTTTGCTCACTGAGACATAAACACCTGAAAAATTTTCATAAGTTTAGTTATTTCATGCTTTTCTCGCCTCCCTATTTCACTCTAAACGCTGGCACAGCTCAGTGGCTCCGATCATTTGAGGTGAGGCGGCGACATGGTGGAGCGAGAGAGAGACGGCGAAAGGGAGATGGTGAGAGGTGTTGTGAGGGAGCCACCGAGGTGACGACCAGATTGATTTTTAAATGAACTTGATTTTGTGGGTTCATTTGCTTTTTTCTTAGTGCTCGCACGCAATCCTGGCAGGTTTTGTAAACAGCACAATGATTAGGAATCATGAGAAGTGGGAGGTCAATGGGGCAGATGCAGGAATCCATAGCCTTTGTCACCCCAAGTGAAGATATTAAAAATTAATGGTACCAAAAGCATTTTTGCTTTAGATGAATTCACTGATCTATTCAGTCGCTTTCCGTTTTTGTGAAAAGACACAAACACTAGTTGAGCATCCATAACCCTCCTAAATCTTTTTAAGACACCACTTAAGTAATTGTGTTTCATTTTTCACCTTAAATATGAATGAATGAATGAATGAATGACTTTATTTGGGACCAAAAATTAAAATAACAGAAAAGTAAATGACTATGATAAGTGTTTTTTTATTGATAAAAATCTGTCAAAAAACCATCAAGGATGGCACACATATAGACTGAAGACTGTAAATACATTTTTGGTTGTCCTTTATTATCACCTCTTAAAAGTGGAGCAAACCAACACATTGGTTGGTCAATATTGGTCAGTCA
Source organism: Naso annulatus (assembly GCA_029783625.1). Lineage (NCBI taxonomy): Eukaryota > Metazoa > Chordata > Actinopteri > Acanthuriformes > Acanthuridae > Naso > Naso annulatus. The sequence goes on along the minus strand of JAPZDX010000023.1, from coordinate 6,411,381 downwards.
CAGATATACGAGTATTAGCGTGTTTGTTGTGGATGTTAGCCAGATATCAGCTGATATAAAAACTTTGGGGTTATAAAGAACACAAAGCAGAAAAAGATTCTTGAGTTTCTTTGATGTTGAGATTAATAATCATTAAATTTCCATTAAGGTTGACTGTTTCAGTAAACTGATGTCGTTATAGACAATGAAGTTTATTTTTAATCTACAAATTGGACCTCCATTTGCAATCTGTTTTAATGTCTGTCCACTACTGTATGCTTATTTTGCTTCTTTCATTTTTTGAACATGTTCCAAAAAAAAAGCTACTGTACTACATATATCCTAAATAACCCAATAATCCTAACCGTGAATCGTGCAGCCCTAGTTTTACTGTACTCCCACTGAACTGCAGGTGATGGTGGTGAGACAAGTCCAGGAATTGGTGTCAGCAAACATATTTATTGGCACCACTGATAGACTTTTTTAATAAATAACGCTAAAATTCTGTAGCATGGACAAACCAACTACATTAAGTACACTAGAGAGCAAGTCAGTATTTGCTTTGTTTGTTTTAATCCAGTTCCTATTTCGGATCATAGATGCAAACTTATAACATTAGTGACATTGCATTATTAGCTGGATCATATTCTGTTATCATAGACCATATAACGTTACTGGCCTACGTGGGACTGCATCATAGGTCTGTCCTATGACAGTTCAGATACTAACGGGACACTAGCCTCCACTGACTCCCATGGCAAATTAGCATGCTTTTTAGCAAATGCTGTCACAGCACGCTAACCAGAAATGAAAACAGGACTGTTTGCGAGCACACATTTACACACACACACACACACACAAAGAGTAACGTTACACTTACAGACTGTAGGAGTATTAGCACATCGGTTAACACTGATTAAGTAAAAGCAAACTTAGCTACATAGCAAAGCTTAGCTTTAGCGTTACTTCTAACTTAACACAACAAAACGTCTGTCTGATTCAGCACAGCACAGACAACATACGTACATAGTCAGTGCTTACACTTGATTAATCTTATGAATCCTTCAATCAAAAAATGCTCAGTGTTGCTGCTGTTAAGGCGTTTTGTTTAAGGTGTAAAGGCTGCTGCGCCTACTGAACAAATCTGGAGAAGTGAGCTGGCACTTAAAAACTTATCACCCAATGGGGACACACCTGTGAAAGAACCCGCCCACATGCGAGGTTTGCGTCAGAATCACAAACAAAAACATAGGAAGTGCAAACAAGACAGCTAGCAGTGCAACTGCAAAGCTGACACTGAGAGCAAAAGTCTGACCACTAAGAACAAAACAAAGGAAACAGTACACATAAAAATAAGGAAAAACAACAACAACAAAAAACTAGAAGACCAATATTTTACATCATAACACTAAAAATTTGTTTACAAGTTTTAAATTTAGCTATTGAGAAGAGTTTTGTTTTTTTTGGTTTAATGACCCCCCCCCCTCAAATTACTGTTTTTGTTTGATATTGAAGAAGTTTTGTTTGGATTATTTTAAAACAACTCTGATTCCATATGAAAAGAGAGTGGATATCTTATATTTACCATCTGGCCGAAATCCAATCTCCAAGTAAATGCCAATATTCCTTTTTGTCCACTTAATCTAAATATCATCTTTACGTACGTGCAATTCTACAGCTTGTTGACCTGTCAACAATTGGCCAAATCCATTTATTTAAAACTGCATTTTGCTAATTTTTATTTATTTAAAAAAAAATCCAGCGAGAATTCAGAAAGAAATTGAGGCACACAAGTTTCTAATGTTATGGTGAATCACACTTTACATTTGCGTAACCTCCTTGTTAACTAGGGAGAACTTAAATAAGATTCTGGATTTTTGATGGTGATTTCTTTGAGAAACTTCCATGACAGTCCAGCACAGTACATTTATCAATGTACAAAATATAACATCTGAAAGTAGTGGTTGGGTTGGTATCTGTCTACAGGTTGAAAATGCAATAGAGTGCTTTGTGTTTCTGTACATCCATTGGACACATCATGTGCTTTTAATTTTTGGATGAAATTATATTGAATCACTGTCATCAGTCTCAAAAAACTCTGCATGGTTTGAAGGCAGCTAAGAAATGAGAATTTTCAGTCCTTGATCCTTTTCATTATTAAAATTCTTCATATCCAGTCAGTCTGTGGGCGCCTGTCTTAAATATATTGTCTCTGAATTGTCATCTGTTCAAGTGGGTGGCCAAAATGTTGAGCTTATCTGATTTATTCTTTCAAGGACTGAGACAAATATAAGAGCCAGACCTTTAGATAAACTCCTAAAATGAATGGATGTCAAAATAGGAATTATGTTCACCCTCATAGTCCTGGTCAGCAGCTCCAATTTACAGGCCGTGGCTGACAGGAAAGGACTAAAAAAGGATGAGTGATTGTCCTTGACCAGGGATGGCATTTTTCGCCAGCCACGACAGCGTGTCTGGAACTCTTTTAAAGCTGAGGTTCATAATTTTGTCTAGAAGCAGTTGTTATATTTGCAGAAAACCTCTTTACAGCCTGATGGCATTCAAAATATCAAATGCTCTGTGGGAAAAAAAAAAAATCCCATTATCCTGAGCTACAACAAAGCTGTAATACATCCAACCAATCAGTTCAGACGGCTGAAAAATTCACTAGAAGCCTACTTGTCTGTCCTGCTTTTACACACTCTGCCCGCATTCTGACCAGAGTACACAACCGCGGCACAAAGAAGCTAAGGCTGAGGGAGCAAGTCACAAAAGAAGAAGAGAAGAACGGTTGAGAGAATGCTGCTACACCACCAGCTGTACCCACAGCAGCTTCTACTGCTCAACAAAGCAGAAAGAAAAAAAGGAATTTGAGAAGGCTGCAAACATAAAGAATTTTTGTTTAGCACAAGAAGTAAAACCAGTCAACATCGGTGGCTAAGTTAACTGTTGCCATGTTGGTTTGTTTTTACATCCATAATGATAGTGAAAGATTTTTTTTTATACCGCCGAATGAGGTCACGCATTTCAATAAAGCTAAAAGCGATATGTCGAGCTACCCTGTCTGCTCTGTTACGGAGCAGTTGTGATGTGCGACACTCGAGCATGTGTGTGGGGGGCGTGGCTTTTGTACAAGCCCCCGGGGGTGGGGGGTGGGGGATGGGTTCCGATATTGTTTTGAGCTGATCAGTGGCAAAAACAAGCACTATTAGTGGGCAAACCTTGAAGAACCCTGACATCATCTCGGCTACTTGCTGCATCGGCCTCCTTCAATACTGGACAAACTTTTAAAATAGTTGTCCCCATCAGTCACAGACACACACACACACACACACACGCACACACTTTTAATGGGTTAGAACATCAGTATGCTGACTGGCACACAGCTGGAGTGATCTCACATATGATGGTCTCTAGTTCTCCATCTTAAACACAGTGATACACTAAATGATGATACCAATATGATGACCACACAGTCACGTCTGTGTGGACGAAGACACACCCTTTCAAAATTAATGACTGTACTGGAAGTAGATTGGCCTCCTGGGGCTGATGCTGCTCTGAAGAAGATATAAAGAATACCGCCACGTCTTGCCATTGGTGAAGCACACACAAGTAAAAGCTCATTAAACTAGTAGACTGGGAGACAGATGGAAGTCTGCTTGTCTCTCTGCTCTTCTAATGAGGTTGTCCCTGGGAAGCTTAGTGACTGATTTCTGTTAGGAAAGTGGGGGTTAGAGTGAAAGCAAGGGGTTGGGGAGAGGATAGAGAGGGAAAAGAGGCTGTGTTTGTGGTTTTATGGTCTACTTTTACAGTTAGACTTCAATTTCTATTCCTCGGAGGAGAGACAAAGTGAATGTATCTGTGTCTTATGAATCCTTCTAAAACTTTTTTTCCTTTGCTTTGGCTATAGAGAAACTTTCTTTGTCACAATTAGGGTATGTAAAAGCTGAATTAAGTCTCTTTTTTCTTTGTGCAGGGGTAGAATAGAGTGTCCTCAAAAACTCCATTCTCATACAGAGAAAGGTAATTTTTTTCCATTCTGACAGTATTTGAGTTGTCCTGCCACATTTCTATGGCAACATACCGAGTTATCGCCATTCATGTGCTGAAATAATGTGGTGCTGGAGTGTTGTTTGTATCTGACCTTATGATATTTTATGAATAGCTATTCATGCAAGTTGATAAATCCCTGTAGCCAGCGCTATTGTGAGTATGACAAGTACAAAGATTAAAAAAAGTATTGCAGCCAGTTGGCTTATGAATTTTCTTTCCCACTGGCAAAATGTTGTGCATTAAATTTCGACTTTGCTGCTAAGTGCATGTATTTTTCATTAATTTCTTTCTTATGAGTGTCTTCTAGCCTGATACTGAACTTGGCAATGAGTATCCCTCCATGCCACTAGCATGTTTTTATTAATGCAGATGTGAGAGGCTCATTTATGAAGACATGCCCTCATGAATAATTTGCTCATCCAAGGTTTTAATCCCCGAGTCATGTTGGTATTCCTCTTATGTAGCCGTCAGGCCTGCAATGACCTCTCTGTTTCTAGAGCGAGATCAGACATTTAGTATGAAAGGCTCACTCAAGCATGAGATGTTGTGCGAGGTGGCATTGATTAAAGCACTGATGTGGTGTACTGAATCTTGTTTCCTCCCTTAGCATCAGTCAGTTGTTTTGAGGGAGCCAGGTCAAGCTTTGGGGAAAAGTTTGGATGTTGTGTGACGGCTAAATTGCATAAGACTCCATTTTTGAAATAGATAAAATCCAGGGGCCTCATTAATCAGCATTGCCTAGAAAAGGCTTACAACTAAGGTTTAAAATGTGCCATAGTACAAAACAACAACAACAAAATAACGGTATTTATCAAACATGCATACACCAGTCCTACACACAACAGTCTGTAATCAGTGTTGATAAATCCCACATGTTCTAAATCACCAAGCTCATGCACATTCAGGGTCATTTGCATTCAGAAACACCTTCAATTAACCATATATGGTAACAAGACTTCCCTTTAAAAATGTAATTGCTTGTTTTACTCAACGGCATAATAGCAAAGCGAGCAAAAAGAAAACTTTTCTGCTACAGAAATCGAAGTACCTGTCGTTTAGTTCACTGAGTGCGGGTGTAACAAAAAACAAACAAACGCAGAACAGGCGATGTAAGAGGCGCAGTAAAAGACGTAGGGTCAGAGGAGAGTTTCACATCAGAAATAAAAAAGAAGTGGTTTGGCATTTAACTCAGGGCTAAAAAACGCTTCACTGCACACAGGAAAGACATTGGAGCAACAGGAGCAGGACCGAGCACTGTTGAACTACCTCCCTTTCAGATATTATCAGCATAATTGGTGATTCAGTTCTCTCTGGCTTTATGGAGCACTGAGACAGTGACACAGCTACAGCCGTACCCACAGACAAGCCAAACCACCGAACACCCAAACTGACCGTAGAGCAAACAAGTTCACTGTTTGCAAACCTTTTTATTTTGATGTGTAACAGTGGAATTTTTAAGGGCAGACTACATGATTTTCGGTGTGTAACAGAAAATAATGACAGAGACTAACCATGAAATAATGTTAAGATTAAACCTATGTGACATTCATGTAAAAATATCTAAAATAAGTACAAGTTGAATGCCACATTTTGCATAAGAGTGATCGAACACAACCGTTACGCACACATCTGTGTTTACATGCTGTTGATAAATGATGACTCAGGCATTCATTTACTTGAATTTACTGTAAAGGCAGCACACGCGCCGCACGACAGGAAGAAAAAGCTCACGCAGAGGTTAATACTTACCGCGTACAATTTGCACTGATTCCCTAGTGCAAAGCTAGATTAGCTTGTTGTGAAAGTGATATTTTTCAATGAGGGAAGGAAGCTGCCTCCACTGTTTTACTGCTTACACCATCTGGAAAGATTATCATCAGCACAGCTTCGGTCCTGGAGAGCTATTCCTCGAAGATGAAAATGTGTGAGGTTTGAATTGTAAAACTCTCTCCAGTGCCATATGGAAGAAGCCTAAAGGATGTAAAGAGAAAAGTCTTGATTGCCTCATCGGCATTAACTTTATAAACTCCCTTGAGCTGTTACTCAACTGTCTCCTTTCTCATTTACACTAACGTTTCTCTTGGATAAAACGCTGTCACGTCTTATTTATGCTTGCATGTTGCTCACTTTTTTTTGTTATTGCAGTGAACCTCTGAAATTAGCTGCCACTGGGATGTATTGTCTGCAACAGAGATCAGGTAATGAAGGCAAATGCTACTAAGGAGATGGATGGTTTCATTAAGTTTTAACAATGAAACAGAATGGCAACAAATTGCAGCCAATATTGCTAGTTAAAGTTAAATGGATGTATAACAAATGTAAACCCTGTCTCTGTCTCGCGTTTTCTGTGCTGTTAGAATGAATCTCAAATCCACTTAACCCCTCTTTGCTGTACTTTATTGACTCTACATTGGACATTATTAGTCATCTTTTGCACTTCAATATCTTAAAATTAAATGGTAAAACTCAGTCAATTTATTACATGTATTTCCTCAATGTGCATCTTTCATAATTAAATTAAAAATAATGATTTTTTTGTTGCATTTTTGATTTTTCCAATCCACATTTTAAACAAATTAAAACTCATTATGCACTAAACTGTTTATCCATTCTTTACTTTTACATTTAACCCTCCTAGAAAATTGAGCCATCTACTTTGCAGACATTAATAGAATTCACTCATCATCGTCCATTAAACCAGTCAGTGTTTACTGCGACAAAATATGTGACAAAGCGACAGCCATTAAAAAAAAAAAAAAGACTTTGGAAGTGTTGCATATTATACATATTGTATTATATTGCAGTACAGTAAATGTAAAAGATAATGCATATAACAGTGTGTATTGTTTTTAAAGCAGGGGTTGGTCATTCTGGACAGCCAGCAAGATTTGAAAAGTTAATCTCGTCAGGGCTCCGTCTGAACTGCCCCCTCCCCTTGAATTCATTCAAAAGCCACGCCCCCCTCACACAGGCAGAAGCGCCATCTATCACAATGGTAAAGAGTGGGAGATGATGGCATATCGCTCTCAACTTTATTCAACTACATTACTTCACTGAGCAGGATGAAAATGTTGAATGTAAAAAAAATCATAATGAATGTATAAAAAAAAAAAACCCAAGACAAAATAAAACAAAAAAACAAACAAAAAAACCCACATGGCCTCAGAAAGACTGCAACCATTGCATCGCTTTTCAGGCTAACGCCCCGAGCCGGGAAAGCCGCACCCGACTTTGTTTTTTCTTCTTGCGCTATCTAACTTCCTCTTTTTCTTTTTCTTTTTTCATTTTTCATTTTTCTTTTTTAAAATTATTTATTTATTTGTAGCCTTCTCCAGTTCTTTTTTTCTCCCTCTGCTTTGTTAAGCAGTAGCAACTGCTGTGGGTACAGCTGGTAATGTGGCTGCATTCTCTCTGTCATTCTTCTCCATACAAGTGGCTCGCTCAGCCAGAGCTTTCTGCCTCACAGTTGCATAGACTTTGGTCACACGCAATGAATGCACAGACAGAGCGCACAAAGGCAGGACAGGTAGGTAGTTGACAAAGGAATTCTTCTGGACATCTAAATTGCTTTTTGGACCATGGAATTTTTTTCTTTTTTCTTTTTTTCAGAGCATATAATTTTTTGATTACCATTAGCCTGTTAAGAGGTTTTCTACAAAAATGACAATAAATGTTTTTAAACAGAATTACCAACCTCAGCTTTAACTTGATCTTTGTTTGATTAGTTTTAATGTAGGCATTTTAAGTCTTCCATATATTATAACCAGCTGGCTTACTTTTAAAATGCTGTAAGGCATTACTTTCGCATCTAGCTATATTACTAAGTTGTGTTAGTAGTGTTGACATTTGGAGGTCCGTTGTACACTTCTTTTCATGTCTGTCTTACTGCCAGTGAACTCTGGGTTCATTGTAATTTCACCAGGCAATGTTTGCACCTCCCGTGATTTCATGGTTGCAAATATGCCATCTTGAACCAAATGTCACTGCGCATGCCAGCACTCACTTAAACTAGTTTGACATGTACCCTTTCTCCAATTTTCTTGACATGAGTTTCGTTGACACCTCTGCCAGTAAAACTGAATATGATTTCAATTCCAAGCACACGAAAGGTTGAGCTTGCAGAGGTATTGCTGGCTGTGCACAAGCTGCCACCAGTGTCACAGAAAGAGAGAAGATGCTATTCTCACACATGCCAAGCTGGTGCAATTTTATTCAGTGTGGATGGTCAGACCGTCAAAATGCCAGTTGGGGCCAGCTGAGCCCAATTTGCATGTGTCACAAACCTTCTAGTATCTGACACACTCTACAGCTGAGGCTATGGTGAACTGTGAAGCTGTGGCTGTTCAGATGAAACTGTTCATGCAGGCATGCACAGTTTAAGAACTGCAAACTAGGTTCACATGAAACACACGCACACTCAAACACACGTGCGTTCAAGTCTCAGTAAAAGCACAAGCACATATACTCACACACACACACATACACTCCACTTGTGCCAGCTAACATTTCACTAAGACTCACAGTGTCACGCTGGCAGCCAGAGGTTATTATAGCTGTCTGCCTGCACAGGATGCCTGAGTCCAAACAAACACACAGAAATTCAAGAGGTGTTTTTGCATCACAGGAAAATATGGTGCTCTCAACTTCTCTGACTCTAGCTTTCCACCTCCTCCTCCTCCTTCTCCTCCTGTCTTGCTGTCTTTAGCAGCATGAGCAGCTCCACGCTGGCCATATCCCACACACCGACATCCTCCTTCCATCTCCCGCTCTGCCCACCCACCAACTGACGTGACATCTGCCAATCAGTGGCGTGTTAGCAACCAGTCTTTCGGTCAGTCAAGTCAGCATATCAGTCAGCTAATCTGTCGGTCAGAGGCGAGTCTGCTTGCTTTCCAGTTGGCCGGTCAGCCAGTCAGTCAATCAAAAAGACAGCTTGTCACTGAGGCGGCCCTTCAGTCAGAAATGCAAACAATCAGCTGCATGACGCTCAACTAACGCAGCACTGTGCCATCACTTTCTCTCGCCAGATAACCAAAGTGGTTATTTTATAGGAGCATGACAATTAAAAACCTGTATTCTACAGCAGCTGTTCGCCGCATAGAGGAAACATTTTTTGTTTCTTTGCATTTTGTTATCGAAAGGTAATTATTTTTAATTGAAAAATTGACGAATTTATGGCTTTATGCGCGTTATGTTGTCACACATAAACCTTTTCTGTTATTGCAAGTTTGGACCATTTGTTTCCTGAGTGAAAAGATTGATTGCTGCTGTTTTGTTACATTTGTACAGGACGATCACCACACACACACACACACACAAATAATGAGAGAAAGAAGGGACGAGACAGCAATCTTGTTTATTTGTTAGGGAAAGAAGTCTGCTTTGCTGTTCTTGTTGATTGGAATGATTTGGATGGATGCTTCACGGCTGTTCACACAAATATGCATGTGTGTGTGTATGTGTGTATGTGTGTGTGCGTGTGTGTGTGTGCAAGAGAGTGAGAGAGAGAGAGAGGGTTTATTATTCTTCCCGCATATTAAAACCGCTGAAAAATTGTACATTCTATTGAACAAATAATCTCACAGACTAATGCATTAGTTTGCTCTAAACGCCAACACCTACCTGTTGTAATTTCACAATTTAAATCAGCCGGAGGGGAGATGGCTGACCCTGCCAGAGCTATCTGTCACCATGGTAAATAGATAGAGGATCAGGACATGTGCCTCTCTCCAAACAGAAGCCGATCTGAGGGTGTGCATGTTCATCCGTGTCTGTGTGAGTTTCCTCCAAGTGCTCAGGCTTCCTACCACAGTTCAAACACATGCAGATTTGGTTAATTGGTATCTTTAAATTGCCTGCAGGTGTGAAGATTAGCATGAATGGTTATTTGTCTCTGTGTGTCAGTCCAGTGATGAACTGGCAACCTATCCAGTGTGAATCAGGCAACCGGTTGCCCAGTGGCAGCTGGGAATGATCCAGCCCACCACAACCCTACAATGGATAATCTTGGTACTCCTGGTAATGGATGGATGGATGGATGGATACACCCTTCTTTTCACCGAATACAAAAGAATAAAGAGAGATAGACAGATATAAGAGATCAGCACTGACATACTGCCACCATTAAGGTTATGTCAATTTGCCTAATGAATTTTAAATTTGCAAGGCGCATGCAATCATTTCTCTGAGTGACACTCAAACACAAACACACTTCATGTTTGATACTAATAGCTTGATATTGACCTGAAAGAAGGGAGAAAGCTGTAAAATATTTCAGTGCAGTAGCTCCATAATTGTATTGCTTTGTTCACTGAAATGATGTCTTATTCTTGAATGTATTCAAACCACACGGGAGTTTCAAACACAGCAGCATCATTATGGTCAGAAAATCTGTAAGTACATGTAACATCAGAAACAACACCTTAGAGCTCCTGCAGTGATAATGCAGCCTGGCAGGCGAACAGAGGGGTGCATGACCTCTAACTTCTGCAGAAGAACCTGATTAACCTCGTTAAACTTTGACTCTGTGTGTGTGTGTGTGTGTGTGTGTGTGTGTGTGTCAGTTTGTGGGTTTGGGGATTATATATGCCTTAGAATTTTCCAAGTTAATTATGTATGATGGTAATATTTGAATGCTACACTCCCACTTGTCCACCTCTCTGTCTCTCTCCCATTATGCCTGACTTATGGCTCACCACTATTAACACTCCAGCCACAATTCAAACTCAATTTTATCCAGTCTACTGCGACAAGGTGTAAATAAGGTTAGAAAATAGCTCATTATTATTGGCTTACATGCAGAAGTGAAAATCATTTTACAGCATTGTTTTCTTGTTAGTTACCAAGAAAAGTGTTTAATATTATGAAAATGTAAATGGTGAAGTCAAGATATTGATTCGTGCGGCAGGCACAGAGATTTTTATATGCCCATTTATTTCTGCTTTATCTACCGTGCCTAACTGAACTGTTATGTTTTCTGTCTTTATTGCATTTTCTATAGTGTCTTTTAATTTGTCTGTTGGCTTATTGATCTGTTGTGGCAAGAAGGTTTTGACTCCACTTATACGGCTTCAGTGGTATGAATAAAATAAATATTGAAATCTAACTTTCAAGCAACACTAGCACTTAATATTGAGTGAGTACATTGATTGTAAGTGTAACTGTAATGCTATGGCTTGCTTTAAGACTTTTGAGCTACTTGAAGTGACCTCTTGATAGATTTTGCGTAACTTTTGCGTTCTATACAAACAACTATTGTGTAATCAAATCCAGTTTGAGTGCACTGCCAGTTAAGGGAAACAATGTAAATACTACAGAAAGGAGTGATACTGTTATGCTGTACATTTATTGCTAATTGCCCCTTTCAAAAGACCAATATGACTGTATGCAACTACTGGCTGCTTGGTGCTCTGCTGTGTTTGCTGAGGTTCATGATATGGTTTTTTTGGATTTTCAGTTATTCAGTGCAGTCTGTAAAATGTCAGTTGTGAAAAATGTGCATCTCAGCTTGCCAAAGCTTAAGGTAATGTCCTCTCCTTTCTTGCGTTGTTAGACAATCACTTAGAGTAAAGAAGCAATTTCACATTGGAGAATCTGGAACAAGAGAAGCGTTTGACATTTTTGATAATTAAGTGACAAACAAATGACAGACTTGACTCTGTTAGTGTGCTTCTTAATGTAAAAGTTAAGAGTTGTGTTGAGTTAAGCAGCAGTACATATGAATAGACTTCAGTGACTCAACAGTTGCATATAAATAGCACTAAAACTAAATCAGAGCAACCCATTGGTAAAATTTTCTCAGTATAATGTCAGTGCTGGTTGATTTTTAAAGCTGGGGAACTTTGGAGAAATGATCGAGCGAGGGCAGTTTCGACAGAGATTCTGAACACAAACATCTCAACCCCTCCTGTCTTGCAAGCTCTCAGGTCCTTTCTTCTTGCAGCTCATCCCTCCAAATAAAACTCATGCGCATCTTTGGCAATTCTTTTCATGCTTTTGGTAGTGTGTGCAGTTTTTGCAATGGATGAATTACAGAAAAAAAGGTAAGAAGTAGTTGATGTAGACACTGCTGGAGATTCCTTGTCTGCAATGTTTCAAATTCCTTGTGAACGCTCATGAAACTGAAGAAGCAACATGACTGATGTGGACAGCCCCTCAGGAAAGGAGAGGCCAGAGAGTGGCCCTGATTTGTCAAACCTAACGGGAGCAGTAGACTTTTCAGACCTCAGGGGTGGGGTTACAGAGAACCTGACTCACTCTCAGACCAATTCTATTACTGATGGATAAAGGATATTGTGCTATTTTTAGAAAATAAAACAGAACAACTTACCAACTCCAGCTTTAACCCAGTGTGCTTCAAGTGTGTACTACACTGTGTTATGCACTTGGTCTTTCTATACTTAAATCATTCTAGTCAGGTCAAGTCAGCTTTATTTATATAGCAAAATATCACAGGTGGGAAATTTTCCTCAAGGGTCTCACACTTTGTACAGCTTACAACACTTTTCTATCCTCAGACCTTTACAAGTTCTCTATCTGATCCACACAATGAATGCAACTTCAGGCAAGCCCGACTTTGTTCCCACTTGATCAAAAGAATGATTTTGCACAGTGCCACAGTTCAGTGGACTCTCCTCTGAAAAGACAGCTCATGTTGACATTTTAACATATCTTCAAAACGATGGCGAGCTTTTTTGATGCGCACAATGCCAAGGCATCAATGTACTTACAGCGCTATTGTCAATGAGCTTGTATTATACTCTACTTCTATATGCTGGTCACATCTTTAAGAATATTAAAAGGTAAAGTTAGACACTTGCTACTTTCAGATGTCTGAATTATCCAGTAAAACATGTATAATTCTTCATAAAGTGAACCGTGGAAAGCTATTATATGCCTTTGTTGGACTTACCTCTGATTGTATTGTACCCAGTCATTACAGAAGAACATAAAATGAATTTTAGATGGATGTTTATTTACCCAAATGTAATCAAATCAAAACATAATGGTCCAGAGGTACTCGGGCTTCTCCAAGGCTCACTCAGCCGGTAGCCTTCGACTCTGACGGGGTGTTATGTGATATGAAGTAATCCAAAATGTCCTCTGTGAGTACGAGGAAGCTGTTCAGCCTGTCTTACGTGTCATTCTCAAATCCAGCAGCAGACTAAAGAGTGTGATACTTCCCTGGAGAGAAAACAAAAAGTAATCTCAGTCAAACTCCTCCTGTGGCTCTTCAATCCGTCTCTGATGTGTTCTGACGTCAGCGGATGGCAAACGTGAACTCGGCTGCTGCAGCTGACTACAGTGATGCAGAAAATATCAACACGCATTGCGGATGTTACTGACATGACACCCCCATAATTAATTTATGGAAGCAGGTTGACAATTTGCATAGCGCTCCTCTAAAGAATTGCAACCCAGCTGGTTGTTTGTAACTTGTCGTCTTTACCTTATCAGAGCAGAGCACGACGGTTCGCTCGAAACCGGTAAGTGTGGTAGTCATTGTGTGCCTCCAGTCCTCTTGTACTGATCAGGATGATTTGTGTGCACAGGGGAAATAGAATTCCAATTATAGGCGTGAAAAAGTGTATTAGGCAGCATTATTGTTGGTCTCAGAAAAGATAAGCAAACAGTTTATTTTGTTTTATTTTTTAGTCAATTACCTTTTAAGAGAATGCAATGAAACAAATACAAAAGCTACTTGCCAACCTGGGACAAACACTATGAATTTTATTTATTCATTTATTTATTTATTTTCCACAGTAAAATGCACTCTACTCATAACTAAGTGAGACGTGTGTAGTATAGT
>JAPZDX010000023.1:6176093-6190720 GCA_029783625.1 Naso annulatus | reverse complement strand
GTAAGCCTTCTTACTGGGGGGGGGGGGGTGTTCTGTTTTTTTCACTTTTATAATTGTTTTTGTTTGTTTTTTGCAAAGGCTTGCCTAAATGCTGCAATGCCTGTAATTAGGTTTCATGTTTTTCAAAGTTTATTATTATTAAGGATTATTATTTGAGGAAGTATTTTACTAATTAAATAGCTGAATTATTTCAATAGGGAGCCAGGGGGCAGAAAAATTTACACAGACTGCTGTAACACAATGTACTTGGGCCCTTGAGAGTCTGGGACTCATTGTCAGTAACTTTAATCCATCTATGACTAAACAGCCGTTATTATGTGGCATTCAAATCCTCTAGAACTTATGGATTAAATAACTTGCATGTTCATAACAACAAGTAAGCATGTTACACCAAAGTGGAAGTTTGTGGAAATGTTTGTGTTGTCATTCACTTCAGATTTCAAGATATCTGCAAGATTTCTGATGTCTGTCCCTCCTACAGCTCCACCTCTCTTGAGGTGAAGGTGTTTTGTCTACCTCTCGAGACTTCTTACCTTTTCTCAAAGTGCTGAGGTCATTGAGCTGCATGTTGGAAGGCAGAGACATGTTCTCTCTGGGGATGGGGGTCTTATCAGCTTTCACTGCCTTCAGATTGGCAGAGTCACTGTGCAGGAAAAATATGGAGAAGAGAAGTCCGACTTGGATTAGAGGTGTTATTGAACTGCAGGATGGACATTAAGTATTCATAAGAGCACAAGAATGTTTCCATCAGTGTTTTCCTTACAAAACACTAATAAGGCTGAGGTGGAATTTATTATTTAAGATGTAAGACAGGTGTGTGATTCCTTATCAGTGTGGTGTAGGTAGGAGGTTCACACAAATATCCACGACAGTCTAGTTCTGTCATATTCTTTTTTGTTATTGTTAAAATTATTGTTATTGAATTATTTCACTTTAATTACCTTTTTTTGGTCATCAGGATCTCCACTGGCTCATCTGTAACATAAGGCAAGAGGAAGTATTATCATGCTGAGTGAGAGTTATTTACTACAATCAGTGCTACAGTCACACATTTTCCAGACTGGATCTCACCAAAGGACTTGCTCTTGTTTTTTTGCATGAGGCAGAGAACTATCAGACTGAGGATGAGGAGGGCCATGAAGGCCATAGCTCCACCAGTCACTATTCCCAGCATGGGCACCTCCACGCGAGACTGCAGGAACTCTGGGAAGAAAATTAGAGTTAAAGGAGTCTTTTGACATTTTGAGTAGGGTCTGACTGATATACCAGTTTGCCAATGTTATCAGCCGATATAGGCCTATGACAGATATATTAATATTGGCGTATGTATTCTCTGATATGTGCTGATATTTAAGCTGTTTTATAAGGCCAGAAAAAAATGCTTGAACTAATTATTTAAAATGGTGTACTTACATAGGTTGTCCTGCAGAGGGCGGTCCGTATTTAATAACTAATAATTGGAGTGTTTACTGTTTAGTGAACTGATGTTTGGAATAAAGTTTGTTAAAATGAAAGATATCATTCCTCCATTTGTTACTATTTGATAATTAGATTTAGCTGATACTATATTTAACATAGGCCAATATATTGTCTCGGCTATGGTATTTTCTTGCTCTCTAATATTGGCACTGGCATCAACTCCAAAAATCCCATATCAGTCCGGCTTCCATTTTAAGAACTGTGCTTATTCTTTTAATTAGTCGTAATAAGATGAGAACCACCGCTCTTATGTCTCTATGGTTAATATGTAGCTACAGACAGGGCATAGTTAGCTTAGCATAAGAGGCCTCTTTCCCTTTGACCATCACTGACCTGCCAGTGTGAGGTTGCTCTGCACCGTTCCCACACTGTTGCTGGCATTCAGCGAGACGTTCCTTGAAAGGCTACTGAGCATAACCCTCAGCGTGTGATTGGTCAACCAGGGGTAGCTTCGCGAGTCCAGAATGAGGAAGTCAGATGTGTTGGCCACCAGGTGGCCGGACTGGTCCACAAAAGTGATGGTGGCAGGCGGGTTGGATCGTACCAAGGCGAAGAGCACCAGGGAAAGGCTGTGGTCTGAGGTTTCACTGTAGTGGGCGTTCACCCTGAGGATCTCTGGCAGAACTGGGAGACCAAGGAGAGGAACGACTCAGCACTTCATTCACTGTGACAGCAGGAAAAAGATATTTTCACACAGACTCACACTGGACGTTGAGTGTGATTGTGGCGTTGTAGCTCTCTCCTGTAATGGGGTTTGATGCAACACACACCAGTTCCCTGTCCCACTTCCTGGCCCGCAGAGAGAAGGTGCTGTTGTGATCGGTCCCCGGTCTCATGACCTCGGAATCTTCTTGCGACGTCATCACCAGGCGACCACGGCTGGGTGACGTCTCTTGCTGCCGCTCACCGTTCAGGTACCAGGTTAGTGAGGGAGGGGCGCGGGGATCCCAGCCGTCCGATTGGCAGTTGAACCGGTGTGTCATGTTCTCCTTCAGCGTCACAACTGCCCGGTGCCGTCCGTCAATTTTGGGGACGGGCTCGATTGCACCTGTGAAGACAGGATTGGTGTTGTTGTGTATGGGCAAAGGTCAGGCATGTTTTTAATTCTAAAGATGTAATTTTGAAGAACTGAGGGGAGATTTCAAAGATTGGATCAATGGCAGGAAAAGGAACTATGTGTCCCTGGTATTGGCCGATATTGGCTTTAAAATTACATATTGGATATCTGCCACCACAATGATATCCGCCAATATAATAATAAAGTAACAGGCTGCTGTTTCCTTTGTTAAACGCTTGAGACAACGTCATGTTTCACATGTTCCTTGTGGACAGATGCTATGTTTACTTACTTTGTCACTTGTGAAACAGGCAAAATTTGTCCTGGTTGTGGGTGTTGTTCTGATTGTCTCAGGGAGAGCATCATCTAGTTTTAAGTAGGATGTATCTAACTTGTTTTGTTTAAAAGTAACTGTCAGAAATAAACATGACATGTTTTACGTAATGCAAATTTAAGTTGTTTTTTTTTTCTTTTGCACGAGGAATGAATATTACATAATCTAAAGCTTTGTATTTTATGCCTACATTTGTCGGTAGGCAAACATGTTAAGAGTATGCATAATAACACTGTGTGTAAATTCCACTACAGAAGAGACTTGACGATCTCTTCAATTAGTTGTTGGGAAAAAATATACATATATATAGGTATCGATTATTGCCCAAATGAGTTGTAAAATATCGGCATATCAGATACTGGCAAAAAAAACCAGTCACTTGTATCGTGCATCCCTAGGACAAATGTTATTTGTTTTCCTGCAGAGATTTAACAAAGCAAAAGGATCAAAAGGGTCTAAGTTACAGTTACTGTTTGCCTTACCTGTCCAGGATAAAGCCAGTGTGTGAAGCAACACGATAGCAGAGCCGGACGCCCACCGTCTTAGACACACAGGCTCCATATTGGCCCAGCGGAACACCACACACACACACACACAACTACCTGCTAAGAGAGAAATTACATGTTGACAATAAGGCTGCAACTAACGATGATTTTCATTATTGATTAATCTGCGAAAGTGTGAAAAATGCTCATCTCAATTTCCCAGAGCTCAGTGTGACTTCTTTAAATTGCTTATTTTATCCAACAGCCCATAACAAAAACTCATTTGTTATCATAAATTAGACAGAGAAGCAGCAGTGTCACATTAAAGAGGCTAAAACAGCAGTTCTTTTTATTATTTTTTTTTATTTCAAAAATTACTGAAGGAATTCATTACTTATCAAAATAAATGGCGATTAATTTTTCATAAATTGATTATTCAGTTAATAATTGCAGCTCTAGTTGACAGCCACTTGTCATAATGTGGCTGTATGGATTTTCCTCAGGGAGCAACAACAGAAATCTCAAAACAAAGTTACATGACTCAAAAAACATCTGCATGGCTTCATTCCACCTGAGCCACATGAGGATATGCAGTAGGTTTTGGTTTCAACCCTTGAAGAAAAATGCATTTGATCAGGTAAGACTGAGATGCAAGCCCAAGAAGCAGTAAGGGCTACTAAAATGAAAGTTTCAGTGCAACACAATAAACACAGACTGTGACACACCTGACACCACACATGCCACACTACAATGCAAAACATCCACAGGCCTGCTTGGACAGACACACACACACACAGTAAGTGTGGGGAATGAGTAATGTCTAGTGCTTGCTTGCAATCTGAGTCATGTGATCAGTGTGAGCACTTCGAACGAAAGCAGGAACTGAGCCATCAAGGAAACACTCACAATCCTGCACATATTTAGATGACCAAGAATATTCTTTTCAGCACATGCACACATGACAGAAGGTGTTACAGCTCTTTGCCCTCAGGTTAATGATGCTTGGATTGCATTCACACTTAGAGCAATAATAACAGGCAGCTGGGGGACACACATTACGCTGCAACTAACTGACACATATACTCCACAATCTGCACTTTGTGAGGCTGCATGCAGACATCTCAGTGCAGATGTATGCACTTGAATGCAGGAAATACGCCTTCCATAACACACACAGTATTACCTCAGCCCTTTCTGCAGACGCTGTTCTGATTCAGCCTGCTGGAGCTCCATGGCAGCAGAGGAGGAGAGGAGGGAGAGTGAAGGAAGGTGATAACAGCAAGGAGATGAGAGGCAGCCCTCCCTGACTCAGTCGCCTTCCCATCTGCGTACACTCATGCACGCTCTCTCTCTTTCAAACACACACACACACACGCTCTCTGCAGGGCATGGCAGTTCCAGCAGCAGCATTCACTAGCTGGCAGGGGCTGGCAGGACGAGCTGACGCAGGCAGTCACACTGCCGCCACTCCGAGGACGAGCGAGTGGGAGGGGAGGTGGAGGGAAAAAAGGAGCGAGCAGCTGGGGAGATGGAGAGAAAGAGGGGGAGAGAATAAAGGCAGAGAGAAAGAGAAGGGAGACGAGGATGCTGAAGGAGAGGAGGAGAGTAGGCACAGAGTCGTGAGGGAAGGAAAAAGAGCCAATGTGGGAGAGGAGAGGAAAGGAGAGGAAGATAAACAGGCTGGAAGACAACAGAAAGCTCTGTGCACATCAATCTTTAATGATCCACTAGGTGATTGAACAGAGAGTTGTACTGGATGGAGAGGAGTAAACTGTCATCTCAGAGAGATAAACAGGTCTCTTCCTGTTGTCCATCAGCATGCATGTCAAAGTAAACCGTGATACATGGCTCACAGCGTCTGAGTTCAATTAGTTCAGACTGAAAAGCCTCTGCAGTGCAGCTGTTCAGACCTGAGCAGCAGCATGCAGAGCACTGCAGCCAAAATGGCAGCCTAAACAAAGTTTCAATAAAACAGGTATATTAGGCCAAGTTCTTTAGAAAATACTGTTAACTTGTGACAAAAACATTTGGTTTTGTCAGGGGGCTTTTAAAGAAAAACATGTTAGTTTATAATAATGTTTGTTTTGGTACTTTAATGAACTCATACTTTTAAGTTACACTCTAATTTTGCAAATCAGTCAGCGCTAAATAATAGTTGTGGAGCGATTTAAGTTAACCGATTAGTCAGTCAATCAACAGAGGATTAATCTGGAACTGTGTAGTTCACTCAGGAAAGCAGTCACTTTTCAAGCAAAAAGGACAATATTGCCCTGTCTCCAGCTTCTCAAAAAAGATGAGTTGCATTTATTTGTATCATTTGACGGTAAACTGAATCATTAATCAAATTCATTTTCACTCTGACATGCATAAATTCAATGGCAGCCTGCAAAGTGGGAAAAGCAGATGTAAAATCGAGAAAAATACGGTTTGCGCGGCAAAAGTCACATGATCCATTGCAACCTTTCAGTAATATTATGTCACTATGACACAACTTTCCAAACTGCCCTGTAAGAACTCAAAACGCTCTATCAGGAATCCAGACAGGCATGTAGCAGCTGACACAAATCACACAAGTCAAAACCTTTTTAAATTACTTCTTTATTTATATATATTTATTTATTTCATCTCAGTTTGGTTGATATTCTTTTTAATCATTGTTGTTGCACTTTAGTATTTTTGTACTCAACAGAAATGAACATAAAACAAACAAAAAAAAAAAAGGACAAAATGAACCAATAAAAAACAAAAATGAACCTCAGAAACAGGAGTAGAGCAGAGAGCTGGCTTTGCTGAGCAGGGAGGCTGGGATGGAGAGAAAAGAGGGGGAGGAGGGTGAAGAGTTAAGACAGAAAAAAAA
The DNA here is from genome assembly GCA_029783625.1 of Naso annulatus. Classification (NCBI taxonomy): domain Eukaryota; kingdom Metazoa; phylum Chordata; class Actinopteri; order Acanthuriformes; family Acanthuridae; genus Naso; species Naso annulatus. The sequence continues at coordinate 6,184,508 of JAPZDX010000023.1, read as the reverse complement.
AGGAGGGGGGGGGGGGAGAAAGACGGGTCAGTCTGATTAGGCAGAAGACGTGTGTGATGCAGCGTTCTCCTCCCCATCACCTCTGAATCATCTGCAGTACTTTCCATTTACTCGTGCAGTCCCTTCCTGTGAGCCTAAGGTCTTCCCACACACACAGAGATCAGAAACAACAGCTCTAGTTTTGGTCACGACTGTGAGACAGAGCGGAGCCTCTAGTCTTAATTTTAGAGTTTCTATCCTGCAATGGCACAAGAGACAATGCAATGTCTTCCATCCCAGCTGTTTCCCCTCCAATTCCTGACAAGAATTCCATTTCTTTCTCTTTCCAGATCTCACTTTTGGCTTGTTGTAAACAATGAGACGTGACAGCAGATCAGAAAGAGAAATGAATGAGAGTTCAATGGAATGGAAACAACCTCCTGCCCTTTGAGATATTGACAAAGTTTGGAAAGAGGCAGACAACATCATGAATCCAGTTTGTTTTAGACACTCATATTTTTCTTTGCAGCTAATCCCACTTTCTCTTGTAACGGGTGAATGTTGCTCAACAGGAAGTGACATGGTGCAAATGGAAAGCACAGGTGCCATACGACACCATCTACAGCTCTCAGATGTACAGTATTTATATATATATCAAATTTAAAGTCAACCGTGCAGCCAGGTATTTGTGAAATCTGGCCAGTATAAACACAAACAAGTGGAGCTTTATTCTACGCACCACAGTCTCTTGCTGGCCCCACGTACACTCAATATCCAAGGGTTTTGTATATGAGAGGATAAATAGAGGTCAAGTAATTTAATTAAAAATCGGGCGGGTGATGGGGTTCAGTCTTCTGCTGTGGTCCCCTGTGTGCTGTAGCCTCCATCTGGCTGTGCTTGAGCCCAACTCGGCCAAGGGCACAGACCTCGGTAGACGTGTTTAAGGTGGGGCACACACTGCCCCCGCTCTGATCGAAAACCTTGTAATTCCTCTGCTGCGGAAGTCCAATTCAAACAGTTTATTCCTTTGGCCACCTCCTGAAATGTTTCCCTTTTGTGTTTGAAGGTGCGTCCAGGTGTATCCAACAACAAGACTTGAAAACTGTCCGTGAAACACTCCGAAAAAACCTTCCCTTCCAGGTTTTAGGTGGGAGAAAAAAAGCAAGGCCGAAAACGAGAACAAGAGGGGAAAGAAGAGGGGTTGAGTAAAAGTAGCTGTAGTTCCTCCTTGATTGCCATAGCCACAAGGTTAGTTTGAGAGGAGGGGCCATGTGCGTAAGGCGTTTTCTGATCAGAAGCCGATGTAGTAAAAGACGGTGGGAGGATCACAGCAGATATGCAGGGCAGCAAGAAAGAGAAAGAGAAGTGGGTTCGTCCGTTTCCACACTTGTGATGTTCAGGATGATATGTCAGCTATTTTACAAGTTATTCCCTCGTTATTTGTCTTTTTTTTTTTTCTTTTAAGAGTTTCAAGTCTCTGTAGCACCCGAACCAACCCAGACAAAGCCCGAAGCCTGACCCTGTATAGCCTGCCACAACTACCCCAATAACAGAGAAACAGGCCCAACATCAACAAGAATGACAGTCACAACAACATCGATTGAAATGATACTTTAAAAAGCAACACAAAGTCATTACTCTCCTCTTATTCAAGTGTCTCGATATAATAATATTAAAACAAATAAGAACAATCTTTTATGACAGAAAGAGCACTGTCTCTTCTCTCTGTCCTCTTTTGGCTAGAAATCTCAAGATTCATAAAACAAAGAAAAAAAAAAAGGTAACATTTTGAAGACATCCAAAAATACAAATGATAAACAATACCAATATAAAAAAAGCCTCCACTGCAACATTTAAAACAAAAAAAAGTAACAAAAAAAGAAAAGATCTGATACAGAAATTGCAATAGCGTTCTATATATGGCATCACTGTACAAGGAAAGGAGCAAATGTCTGGTAAAACTATCCACATTGCAATACACTGTCACTGACAAGGAGGATGGAGAAAAGGGAAAACACAAGAAGGGGACAGTCTGGGCTGCAGGAGGCGGGGAGGGTGGATTTGAGAAGCAGGGTAACAGCATGACAGATAAATGCGAGGAGGAAACAGAGAGGATAGCTTGAACCGAAAGTGCAGATTTACTTAAGTAATCAAAGTACAATGTCATCTTCCTTGCAACACAGAACTGTTTTTCCTTTAATAATAATAATAATAATATTCATTATAATAAAACCTCTTTTACAGAAAACAGTAATAACAATAAGAGTAACAATATTGACCATAATGCCTACATGGACATTAGCTGTAAAATTAATTTTAAAATGAGAAAAAAAAGAAGGAAAAAAAAAAAAGAAAGAAAAAATAAAATGAATGCCAGAGAGATAGAGAGAGAAAAAAAAAAAGCAACAATGAGAGAGCTGGTTTGTCCTGTGCGATGTCACTGAGCTCCATCTTTGGAAAGAGCGGTTTGGAGCCCGACCCAAAACACCCGCCACCCGGCCAACAAGGGGGCCGTCGCTGCCGAGACTTCAGCCTGCTCCGGAATGATCTGCTGTGGGACAGCAGTAGACGGGAGAGACGGAGGAGCAGGCTGAACCTCAGACACCTTTTCTCCTCTGTTCACCTCCTCTTCTTCTCAGTCTCTGTCACACACACGCACGCACACGCACACAGACACACACACCTAATGTGAATACTTTGGGTTTGTGGCAGCAGTGTGTATGTTTCTTTGTGTTATTGGACGATGCGTTGGCCTAATAGGCACATAATGAAGTATGCCAACAGTTAATAGAAGAAAGAGGGTGAAAGGAGGGGTTAGGTCAAGGCAGCAGGTGGGTGTGGGAGGGGCTGGGGTTTAGGGGGGAGGACATGGGTGGTGGTGGTGGGGGGGCAAGTTGAAAGAGGGAGAAGTGGAGATGTAAAGAGACAACCTGCAGCAATGAATGCTGGATGTCTGTGCAGAAAATGCTGGCACTTTGACTTTTGAACCCCACCTGTGACCCTCCCACCCTTTATATCTACACCCACCCACACGACCCCCCCTTCTCTTGCGCTGACTGCCCTCCCAGGGAGAGATGGAGACAGACAGATGGACGTAGAGCGCCTCCGCTTGGGCAGACGGTGGTGGTTTGGCGTGATGTTGCTCAACTCAAGTCAACACAACTCAGGATGGCTGATATGGACCGCTGTACACAGGAAGCACGCCGTCCTGACAGGAGAGAGACAAAGACAAGAAACTTTGAATGTTTGGAACCACTCATGATGCAATCAGCGTCTTCCCTTCTTGGACATTAAGCCCTCATTACAAACTGCGGTGTGGAGTTTTCAAGACATGGGCATGCAGCAGGCAGGGAGCCTCTAATGGAAGACACAGTTGAGCTGCATTATGGGAAATGCAGATTCCAGTGTTTTTGTGGCTTGACATGTAACAGAGGCCTTTCCTGCTTCAATTGAGACCACTCTTGATTCGGGCTGTTTCTCACAAGTCCCCCAACTTAATTTAGTGTTATTTGTTTATCTGACAGGGATAGTGCACGGCTCCTTAACCATACCAGAGTTAGCTATAAGCTAATTTACATCTGAAGTCCCTAAGCAGGAGAAAATAAATATTACAATATAAAAAAACAGTAATCTACCAGACAACACATAATCACCAGTAAAAAAACATGAGCACCTTTATAGATATAATATGTCACTATTCTGCATGAAAATTTCAAAAAATGACATAAACAATGTAATATATGTATCATTGAGTCATGTACTGACAATATCACTTTTATTTGGGAGGAAATCAATTTTTAAACTTAAATTTGATGAAAGACACAGACCGTTTCATTCGGTCGCCCGCCAATGACGGCAAATCCTTCTCCTTCTATTTTTTGTTGTCCGGTAGGATGATGGCAGAGGATTCGTAGTCAAAGCAAATCCCTACTTCAAGATAAATTTGATGCAAATAGGGAATTTGAAAACTTTAATAAAATAAACAATTTTGTTAACTCACTTGTTTGCAGCTGTTTATCTAACAGCTCCTTCTTGTTCCATTATTTTCACAGTTTGTATAAAACTCCTACATATGTTAAAAATTAATCTGTTGTCAACAAATGCTGAAAATTGTGTTACTCCATTTTGATGATCTATAGCAGTAAGCTAGCTGAGTCTGTGAATACTATATCCTGTGGCTGGCCTACTTCAAAATAAAAGTCAACTCACGTTTCGTCAGTTAAATGCTTTTAATGCAAAGTTGCAACTGTGGGAAATGTTCAGTTAGCATTAGTATTAACTTAACACTGTGCGCCACAGATAGTGAGGCAGTGGGAAATTTCATCCGTGCAGCAACCCTACTAGACAAATAAGCAAACACGCTGGCCTTTGCTGCTCATGCAACGCTGTCTGGCTACATGGAATGAGACATGTCTGATAGATTTTAATGAGACATGTCTGATAGATTTTGATCACCAGCAAGATATGATGGAGACACTGACTACCATGATCCCAGGCTACTTCATGAAGTCATTAAAGTTTGTCTTTTTTTATTGTTTTGATCAAAAGCCCCCTGGTGGCAGAACATTTTGCGTTCAATAAGAAGATTTTACAACAAATATTGTAACAATAACAACCAGAGTTCATGAAATGAGTCGTTTGGATTTATGAATCATGAGTACATGATGGACTTGATTGTAGTCATGAATTGCAGCACAGTCTGGAGTTGCAAAGATTGGTTGCGCTATCAGAGACGACTGAAAACTCAAAAATGCAGAGAGATGCAATACTTGTTGAAGGAGAAATGTATGTCAAAATACCATTTAAAATCAAATATTGTGGGGCTTCAGAGTTGTTGTGGCCTTAATGTCATATCCTACAGACTAAAGAAAACATCATTGTTTGGTACAAGTTTCTGCAAAAATCGCACCATAATAACTTCAACGTTTTCCAAAGAAAAAGAGAGTGATGTACAAATGATCACTTCCTCTAACATAGCAAATCATATCACAATGGTAACATCAGTCCAAATAAACGCCATTAGATATTTTTTCAAAATCCTGCATCCCTGTCTATGTGTTATTTTTGGTCGTCCTAGTTGTCCTTCCATTATGTGAGCCTATTGTTAGGAACTCTTTTAATGGGAGAGAAGTCAGACCACTCATCACTTCATCCTTTCAAAAAGCATCAACAATACACACAATATTTTCAAAGGATAGGAGGTTATACCTCTCAATAAATAGAAGTAAGTTAATGAATTTTAAGTTCAGTGTAATACTAAATGGGTGAAATACCCTATTAACAATTATTACAATGACCTTGAAATATTCAAAACACATCAGCAGCTAGTTTAATAGCACTTTTAAGTTCCTCTCTGTGTCACTCAATCATGAAAGAATACGATTTTATACTGTAGTAAGGATGTAATGGCACACAGAAGTCACAATTCGGTCTAAAATTTCATTATAGCATCATTCTCCTTTCCCATTTTTGTTTTTGCTCCCTGGTTCAGTTGAGAAAAACACTGTTGACACGTGCATATGTCATAGATCACTGTAAGTGAATCAGTATAATACTACGATCAGCACAGGATGTTTTATTTTGAAAAATGACTGAATTCCCTGTCTTGTCTGTTATTTCCTCTGTGCAGCTTGACGCAGCTAGCTTCTTCCCCGATGTGGCTTCAGTCCGTAATTCCCGCGCTAAAACAAGATAAACTGTTTCGAGCGTGACACAACCTCCTCGACATGACTCATTACACTATCACTATCAGAGTTTAATCCACACACTTTGAAAGTCTAGAGAAGCCTCACAATTACAAGATTTAAAAGAAGCAGGTGGGTCTACAACGTTAGCTCAATCAGCAACCTTGTGCTAACCTTACTAAAGGCTTACCGCTGGTTAAGGTTTCTGGGTGGAACTCGAGTGTGTGTGAATTTAGTTCCACGTTACATTCATCAGTCTTTATACATTACACTGTTTTCAATTATACCGTATATTTTTTTGTACAATTCAGTGCACTTTAACTGTCGTGTGTACCATATGGTTCAATACAAACTGATGCATTGTCAGTTGTTGCCAAAGGCACCTGTACTAAATATTGATCTGACGGTGCAAATATTTGGCATGTGTCAAATTTATATTTTAATTCATTGGTTTAAGTTGTAAATTAAAATGACAGTTCTTCATTTTCTTGGTTGGTGTCAAAAGGCTTTATGCAATTTGTAGAGCAAAACATTAAAGGACGATAATCATTATTATAGTCACTCTCACTCACATCAGATCTACAAAGGAGTAAACATAACACAGATAGCAACAGAAGCAGGGTAATAAACGCAGAGTAAAACATAAAAGTCAGGTCAAAATCATTAATGAAATGCTTATTACATGAAATGTATTAAAAAAAGTTTCATAAATTTTTTCATGGGGTGATATGGAGCAAAAAGGGACGCACTGGAGAAGCTCTGGCTGCTGTGCTGCTTATTTACGATTACAGAGGCGCTGCAGCTTGAGGCCACCCATTGGTCTTAAAGATATAGAAAATCTTGAAACTGCATTTGTATGAGAAGCTGTTTTGTGTGCTTGGAGCTATTTTCAAGTATTCCTCTAAAAAAAAGTGAGGATAACTTTTGCTTTGTGTATGTATATACCTGTGCTAGACCCCAGCCTGCTCCATGCTGTACTGCAGGTCAGGGGGCTTGTAGCTGAGAAGCATGTCACTGGTGCAGGAGGAGGGGTAGCAGGCCGCCGCATGGAGCTCCCCTTCGACATCACACACTGCACAAGAAACACACATCTTTTACTGATACAAAGAAAACACACACAAAGCAACAGGTGTGCTTGATGGTAGATGAATGCATCTCTCCTACTGACCAGACTCTTCCCGCTGGTGCAGCTGCTGGCTTCCCGTCAGCGACGTCTGGCTGAGAATGTCCGACATGCGAGCGGAGCTTAGCGCCTTCCCGGCCAGCAGGCTCATCCCTGACATGGGGTCTGCCTGATCCTGGACAGAAAGAGAACTGTTTGAGACACAGGAAAAAAAAAACCCTGTGATACTTTATGAACCGCTTCTAGCAGCTATGATGACTCAGATCTGTTTGGATGATTAGGTACCATCGCTGATGGTGTGTCAATGCCTCCAAAAAACATCTAAATGAATTTGACTTCTGGGTTTATTCAGTCATGCAAACATTTTCTCTCTTCCCTCAGCTTTCAGCCTACTTAACACTCTAAAGCACTGCACTGGCAAACAGAATGAGCTGTTACATCATATTCTCAATATACACTAATTTATATTAACATGTTGTGCAAATGTGAGATTGTTCCCGCTAACTCTGTTGCATTGTGTCACACTTATAATACAATGAAAAGCCTGCTTCAATGAGTCATTTTTTATGCTGCAGGATTAAATACACATTAAAAAGTGGGAACAATGCAGTCTGCAGAGTAGCAGTGAGGTTTCACTCACATAGGCATCATCACAGGTCTGGATGGTGTGGTGGCGCTGTAGCTGTCCACGGGACCTATAGGCGTCACCCTGAGCACCTCGAGAGTAGCCCACACCATTATGATCAGGCACCTCCATGGCCTGTCCCTGGGGCCGGCACTCCACCTGCTCAGATTCTGCCAGAAAACAGAAGACATACAGTATTATTCTGAATGATCAGAAAATAAAAGGGGAAAATATGATGCCCTGGTGCTCATATTTTTCTTTTAATGTAAGCCAGCAAAACAAAGACGAAGGTAAACAGAAACACTTCATCAAGCACAGACTGGACTGTAAATCTCTGTGGCCAGTGTTGCAGTTGTTTGCGTAAACATGTCTCACCTCTAGCTGCTGGAGCATTCCTTATGTAGCCACCATGCCTGTGTGTAGGGGAGCTGTAATGTGGGGTTCCTCCTCTGGGAGGCCCAAGGAGCTCATGACCTTCACTTGCTTTAGCCAGAAGGCCCTCATGCGGGTGGTGGTAGGCAGCTGGAACCTCATCCTCCTCCATGCTCTCTGAGTGAGGTAAGCTGGGGCAGGGCGCCTGGGGCGGGTGCTGCTGCGGCTGGACCTCCGGGGGTCGAATCTGGAGGAGGTGATGGTAGTGTTGGCCTCCGGAGGCTCCCTGCGGCGTCGGCGGTTCCAAGCTCTCACCCTGGCTTATCTGACGGAGAAGGAGCATCTCTCCATACTCTTGTGGTGCACCGCTAGGTGGTGTGGGTGTCGCTTGGCACGGCCTGGGGCTCTGCCTCTTCAGAAGGGCAGCCAGGTCTTGTGGGGGCAGCCTTGGGTCAGCGTGGCCTGTTAAAGAGTGCCGGGGGGACAGGAGGCCCTGCAGGGTGGGAGTAACGTGCTGCTGTGGGGGGCGATAGTCCAAAGGAGTTGGGGAGAGCAGGGCCTGCTGTAGTGTAGAGGGGGTGCCGTAGTTGCTGGTCCCCACCACCCCGCCCTGGTAACCCTCCAGTCCAGGG
>JAPZDX010000023.1:6131194-6142864 GCA_029783625.1 Naso annulatus | reverse complement strand
ATATGTCAGCTGACAAAAGAGCTTCGCAGATATCATGTCACTTTTTTGCCCCTGCTTTCCTCAAGAAATACAGTACATAGCTTGTTAGGTCTTGATGTCATTTTAAAGTGTCAGTTTAAAAAAAAGGACTGCCAAATATTTAGTGTTATTGTTGTACACTAAATTATACATCGCTGTAAATTATAATTTCTCCAAATGTGTTCATGATAAAGACAGTGCCTGTGTAAAGGATTCTGAGCTACAACAAAGAGGTACAAGAACTGTCACACAGAAATATTCCAAGCTCTGTAAAATAACTTAATCATGCATTAAATATATTCTTTTATCACCTGAAACATAAGTGCAACGTTACATTAAATATGATACTGCACATTATTTATGGGCCAAATAATATATTCCTATTGATAATTCTCTTCATATCTAATCCTGTATTTTTTTTAACTCAATTGAAAAAGACAAATTACAAAAATAGCTCAAATAAAGAGACCGTAGGAACACAGGACAGACGGATAAACAGCGCCAGGGGTTACAGTGACATCAGATAAAAGAAAACAGAATGTAAAACAAGCAGTGAAAGAAAATAAATAAATAAAATTATTTACATATACATACATATATAAATCACACAAAAAATATTAAGTTTGGAGCACAGTTTCAAGGTTTAACAGCTTCTTTGTCATAGGAATTGAATAAAGTTTTATTATCCACTCCTGTACGACAGATTGAGTTAAAGTGACATGACGTCATGACGTCGCCGTCAGTTTGTTTACTGTCTGAGCGTGGAGGGGGGCGCTAATGGCACGAAATTTTCACACTGTAAACACACTTAATTCCCAATGCCACGGCACCGCGAATACAGGCCTTGACAAGCTCTCACATTGGATAGACTTGGGAAAACACTTCGTGCTGTGTTATTTTTCTCACGGTCCGCGAGGCTGGAACTGACTTCGATATGAAAACATGGAGCTGCCGAACCAGCGATGCTAACGTTAGCACGGCTAGCTAGCAGCCAGCCGGGCTCCAGAGCTTCATGTGAGGAGGACCTGAGTGTCAGTACAGCCTTGTTTTCTTTAAACGTGTTTCACAGGTTGCACAACTGCTTGTTTCGCTTGTTAGAAATGTCAAAGGACGAGAGATACGTGTTTCGCTAACGTAAACAACTCGCTCTCTCTCTTTAGCTTGTCAGTTAGCAGCCGCTGTTATTGTCGGTCATTGCTGGAAGTGACACAGTTCCGTTAAGCTAGTCAGCTCGCAATCCGAATAATTGCAGCTGAATGGGGTGGAGTTTTTATTATCATTGCCGAACAGGCTAGAATAACAGCAGGCGTCAGTTGCCAGTTTGGGGAAAACGGTTTCAGACAAGATGGTTTTAAGGAGTTGCTGGAAATCTCGACATAAAAACAGCCCCGGACCTGCTCCTTGGTGGATCCGATCAGGACTGGTAGCCCTCCTCTGGTTGTGTGTGACCCAGTTTACATGCGGCGTCGGGGCGGTGGGGGAGACCAAAAATGTGGTCCAGAGAGACGCAGAGTTTGATATCACCTATAATGGCACTGTCACCAGTGAAAACCAAACCATCTATGCTTTCAATCACACTGTCTCCAGAAATAAGGTAAGCTGAATTTCCCAGGCGAATATATTTGTACTTCTCTTTTTAAAATCAAATATTATCGAGAGTGATATGATCTTTTATTCCTGCACTTGGATTTCAGACGGAGGGAGTGCGTGTGTCTGTGGACGTGTCGTCACAGGGTTTCGAGAGTCCCATCCTGTTTGTGGTACGACAGAAGCAAGCCGTGCTGTCTTTTCAAATCCCTCTCATACTAAGAGGCCTGTAAGTATCTGCATTTTAATGTTGTATCAGTTCGACACTCATACAGCATTTCCCAAAGCAGGAGAATTTCTTTCAAAATCAAACTAATGCTCCATTACTTGCCAATAAATGTTTCAACAATGTTTACTTCAAGCAACCAGAAAATTTTTGATGGCCATGTGTTTTATCTGAGCCCAGTAGCCTATGAGGTCTAATCTCAGAAAAAAAAATCTATAAATTGTAGAGAATAAACTGTAAGCAGCCTGTCAGGCAAGTCTCTACCACAGTGAATAGACTGAGTTAGCTTTAAGCTTATTCTAGGCCTTTATACCGTATGCTGTAAGTTTGCTTAACTGCGTGGATGCAGTTTCTCCATGGGAGTGTCTGGCTATTTGTTTCTAGATTACAGTCATGACTTCAGGTCATGTGATGAAGCTAATGCTTGCTTTGCTGTGGAGAGCTGAATGTGCACCTAATTGCCTTGTAGAAGACGGAAGTCAATAAACAGTAGCTGTTGCAGAAAGTGTGGCGACAGTTTATTTGGATAGTCAGCTCCAGACAATTTGTAGAGTATTTGTGACATTTCATCAAAATATCAGTTGACACTCAACACTTTGTGTTGCTGTTTTACCTGATCCTATCCCCAAATAGTTAACCATTTCATTGATCTTTGTTGAGCATCCTAGAAACAGAATCAAATTTAGAAAATATTCTGAGAAAGTTGAACTTATATTCTACAATGTGAATGTGAATATTCAACAAACAATTATGACCACAGTATTATCAGTAACTAATGAGTTTTTGAAATGTCACAAATACTCCATATCGAATAGGATGTCTCCTATTCGAAGATGTAATTGTTGTATTTGGCCTTTTTCCAATATTGCAGCTGTTATTTTTAGTTCCTGGATAGAGTTTGCATCAAGGCCCACCGTGCTGCAGCCACTAATCTACAGCCTTAAATATGCTTTAGTTTGCACCTCAGTAGTTTTAGGGCACACAGCTTTCGTAACCTGACTTAATCAGGGGAGATTTCATAACAGGTTGGACGTCTGGCACAGCTGTTTATTAGCAATTGGCCAACAGCTGATCATTGTGATGTGATTTTGTCTCCCACACTCTGTGGTACTCTGTATATTGTGAAACACCAGAATGACCTCGCCATAGTCTTGCTTATGCAGTCTTGCTACAAGGCGTGTTTAAACTCAACATTAATGAACCTTCTAATTTCACTTCCTCCTCTAACTTCCTCCAGTGCAGATCTGAAAAGTGCGGCTTTCTGTAAATGATTTACCTTAAAGTCATCAGAGGAAATGTACCTCTAATTATGTCACATGCTACATTCAGATGAAACTACTTCCGTGTATTGAGCGAAGCAGTGTGCATTTCGCAACATTTTAGAGAGCTGAGTTTTATGGATCTTTGTTTTGAGATGATTGAAGATACGTTATCTAATAAGGTCATTTGATCCTGAACAGCAATCCTTGTAAATGTAGTATACTCTGATTGTATTACAGAATCCAATTTCCCTCCTGATCATGTAACGAATCCATCTGTTTGGACCGAGTTCTATTTTCATACAATCATGGATTACTTCATTTAAAGTGTCTACCTCTTCTGTGCAGTGGAAAAGATTTTAAAGGACCATACCAGTGTTACTACATGTCATTGTTCTTTGTCAGCATCGGCCACATAGGTTACATTAACCCCACACAGTTTTCCCAAAATAGTGTCATCCATGAGATGTGGTGTTTGTTTACATTTTGTCCATATTCAATAAATGTCACAGAAAGCACCTGAAAATGTGTGACAGCATTAGTTAAAAAGAATGTCTGTGTAAGAATCCTTCTTCACGCTAATATTCAAGCTGGGAAGGGAGCACTTGTGTGGAACTGTTTTTCCAGGCTTAATAACTTTTGTCTTAATGGCTTCCATCTCTCTCTATCTGGCGTAGCAATTTTTGACAAAAATGAACACTGGCGTTCTCTTCAGAAGGGTAAATTATTAATCAGTGGTGGGGAAAATAAATGATTCCTAGATGCATCATGATTGAATTGATTCAAAAATGTCAAGTCGATAATCAAAATTTAAAATTACATAAAATAGAGGGGATGAAAAAGACAGAAAAGCAGCGCGCCAGGCACCCGGACAGGTCACTGGGAGCACATAAAGAAAAAAAGTAAAAAGAAAATAAAACATGGCTGACCACGAGATCTGACCAGCACCAAGTGGATTAAAGCTTGTGTTTGGAAGCATTTTGGCTTCTACAAAGTTGATGGCGAAAGTGAACAGAACAAGAGCCACGCTGTGTGCAGCTGTGTCACACTAAGATAAAGTCAAGATGCTTCATAATCATAGGCCTCTGAATCATAACTGAACCAAATTGTTGGGTGTCCAGAGATTCCCATCACTATTATCTATACCTAGCAACTTTCATGTGTCCTATAGTGTTTCTGTACCCTGTTTCAACATGAATGGCAGTAAATTGGGTTTAAAAGTGCAGTCTGAGATCTGCTAAAGTAAACACATGGTCGACACACATTAGTCAGGGGCCATCTCTGCAAATGGTGAGAAGTCAAAAATAGACTGGTATGCTCCCGTACATATTATTTAATTTCACTAAATACTGGGGCTGTGTATTGGCAAGAATCTGGAGATATGATACGAATCAAGATATTGTGGTTATGAATTGCAAAGTTTTTTTTAATCTAATTTTAGAAAACTCTCATAGTATAAAGAACACACAACAATGTCCATAAAAATCTGAGTACAACAGAAAAGTTTCCTTTTTTTTTAATGCAATTAGAATATCATAGCAGTACATTTTGTGCAATAGCGGTCAGTGGTTTAAAAAAACAACAACAAAAAAACTGCCAAGATTCTTTGCATGTAAACTATTATTAAAAATAGACACAATGTTTTTGAGAATCGATAAAATATCGCAAAACGTATGCATCAACTTTTTCTTACACCCCTACTAAATACAAATGTAAGTTCTATGAAATTGCAAAATGAAGACCTTTTGAATGTGAAATGGAGCTCTCTTTTGATTTCTTTCTCTGTGCCGTATCTCTGTGTCTTTCTCAGCTACCAGAGGAAATACCCTTACAATCATGTGGGCCGAACTTTGTGCCAGCCTCCAACCCGGGCCGCCTCCGAAACCCAGTACTTCTTTGTGGATGTATCTACCCTGTCCAGCCAGGGGACAAACTACCAGCTCAGGGTCAGCCGTGTCGAAAGCTTCACCCTGCAGTGAGTGATATCTTATGTAAACACTCAAACACATGATGCAGTAGCTGCCAAAATCACAGTTTAATGCATTTGCCAAAAGGTTATGTTTTGTTGTAAAGAACTAATAACTCAGGTCTCGTGTGTTACTTTCACCTTGATTACAGGACAGACACGAAATTCACCTTCACGGCGTCGCCTTCCCAACCTCAGGTACATTGCTTGATACCGCTAAGTGCTTTATTACAAGGAAGTTTAGTCACAAAAATGTAGATTGCGGTCAGAATGAGAGTGAGAGAGGAAGGTGCCAGTAATGAGAAACGCTAGAGGTTGCGGAAAGTACAAGTGGAAATCTAAAAAAAGGAAGGAATTTCTGATTTTACACAAGGTTTCAGCCAGCAGGGACGGCAGTTAAGTTCTGCTTTTCAACACGTAAAAGAGAACAAACTTGTGTTGTGTGCGCTTTTTGACATTTGTAGCACCTCTCAAATAAACCTTGTAGTCATCAGAACAGTCACAGTAGTCACCTGATTTATCTGTTTTTTGTGTCATCATGTTGGGTTTGTTTGTTGAGGAAACTGTCACCCCCCCCTGCATACAGTAGACTAGATAGTGAAAAAGACAGAATCAGTAAATGGGTTATATTATCTGAATCTATTCTCTAATCCCTCTATCATTTTTTCTCTTCCTTCTCTTAACGTTTCTCTCAGTACTTCAAGTATGTCTTCCCAGATGGGGTGGACACTGTGATCGTAAAGGTCAACTCAGACATGAACTTTCCCTGCTCCGTTATGTCCGTTCAGGACATCCAGGTACAATTACTCCTCATCACCTCAAAACCAGACGTCTTCTGTCCTTGAGTGGCCTCTTGCATTGCGGTCAGCGTGCAGTAACACTCTTGGGCCACATGAGAGCATAACTGAGATCACTGCAGCAAAATCAGTGCAATAAAAAGCAAATTTTGTTAATTCTGTGATCTGATAACAACATAGCTTGGATGTTACAGCTTTTTATTCTTTCTTTTTCTGTGGTTTATATCACTGTGTTCTTTTTTAATTAAATTTTATTCAGTTCTTGTTCAGTTTTGCCTTTTGATGCGTAATGCTTCTCTCTGATTGACTCTTTCTTTTTAGTGCCCTGTCTATGACCTTGACAACAATGTGGCCTTCATTGGGATGTACCAGACTATGACCAAAAAGGGCGCAATCACTGTGCAGGTAGTGTCTGACACACAGCCATGTGCATGTCTCTGAAGAACACAGACCACACAGCAAACCTTTGTGACCCGTATCATATCTTCTGATGACTCTTTCTGCCATTTAGAGAAAAGATTTTCCCAGCAACAGTTTCTATGTGGTGGTAGTGGTGAAAACAGAGGACGAGGCGTGCGGCGGTCCCTTGCGCTTTTACCCTCTCCGTCCCGATGAACTGATCGATGCTGGTAACCGAACCAAGGTCCTTGATGTGATAGTCAGCCCTGCTATCAACTGTAAGTCATATTGTCACATATATGAACTGTTCAGACTGAGGAATAACCCATATGTTCATGTATTTATTGTACACAAGTACACTTGCTCCAAATAGGACTGAAAAGCATTTTTAAGATTGTCCATAATTAAAAAAGCCAACATATCTGTTCAGATACAATGAGGTTAATGATTGTGTTACTGCAGCTGAAGCTTCTAATAAACCTTGCAACTGTTGAAAAATATACATTTCCAGGAAAAAGAAAAAAAATAGATAAATATCCAAAAGAAAGATGTAGAAGTTGTGTTATCTAAAACTGTCAAAGTGGAGAAAAGGAATGATCTGTAACTTTAAGTCTTTATAATACAGTGCAGTCAAGGTCATGCAGTATTAGCATTTGATCAAGCTCACTGTAAATGTGTCTGTATTCACTCTCCACAGCGGAGGTGTATGTGATGGGCATGCTCTTCTGTCTGGGGATCTTCCTCTCTTTCTACGTGCTCACCTTGTTGGTGGCCTGTGTGGAGAACAGGCGGTAAGATATGGAACTTTTCTCTGCAACCTAACAACAGTTATTCCCTGCATCCTTTCGTTTGGTTAAATCAGAGGCCAGAAAAATAAGTTAAGCACAATGGAAAAAAACAGCAGTTATACATTCATAATATTCAAATTGCAGTATATATGTATATATATAACTTTCCCCAGCTCCCCAAAATTAGGATGTCTAACAGAAGAATGTAGATTTAAACAGCTGCACAACAGGAAGACCACCATACTGAATACAAATGATGTGAATTAGCATGTTTTGGTCTGTGTGTCTGCAGAATGAAAAAGAGGCGAGAGGTGTTTCAGATTCCTGCTGACATGTCGCCTGCTGAGACAGGTAACCCAGCAACTAGCTGCACCAGACTGCTCCATTAGGGGCTCGTTAGAGGGTGTGTGGAGGATACCATTTTATTAAAGCCATGAAGCTGTACTGTAAATCAATGCCATAACATATATCCAATGTTGTAACCTGCACTATAATAATAATAATTTAACATGTTTGTGTGTACTCATCGTGTTTCTTTCCCGCTCTCTTCCTCATGCTAATGTGCGGTTCAGCCTCTCTGCTCGGGAAAAACGGAGATGGTATGTGGACACAGTCACTCCTTTTGTGCACATTTTGCCCTCTCTCACACTGTGTTACTTGTCTGCAGATGCTCTGCAAGTATAAGCTTGCATGCCATAACTGTCTTGCCTTATTAACAGCATTCATAAATGCGCTTGACTAAATCGCCTCTTGGATTGTGTAGTAACATCAACATGGCGCTGTTTCTCTGATTCTTGTCGATCTTTTGTGGCTTGAATCAGAGATACAGATACACACGCCTCACCTGGGTAACATGCTAGGTTCAGCTAAGCACTTTGCCCCTTTTGTCACAGTGGTAACACATTAGTTTGTTACATTATAGTCATGAAAGACCAACGACAGCATAAAACCGAAGCTGGTTCATGAAAAATGACTGGAGATGATCACTGAGATAAACGTGTACACTGCTGAGGTAGTTTTCAGCACAAGACTACCACGTTGTGTATCCGTATCTGTTCACTGCAGTGTGTGCTGACAACCGCAGGGCACTTACAGTTTTAAAACAATACACTCTCACTGCGGCAGTCTCTGGTCCTCACAATAAATCAGCCTCTGCACCACTCTGCACTCAAATTTTTACCCACTCTGATACTCAGACTCTTACTAAATATGCTAATTTCAGGCAGCAGTTTTCGACCTGGGTCCCTGCATGTTTTGTATTCTCTCTGTTTATTTACCACATTTTAGCTGCAGTGGTGTTTCAGTATGCAGTATTAAAGGACCATACAAGTCTATTTTTGACTTCTCAATATTATCAGAGATCGCCCCTATCTTCTACAAATGCTGTTGTTAAAATTCGACCATGTGTAACTTTAGTAGATCTCAGACTGCATTTTTAAACCCCATCCACTGCCATTTATGTTGAAACAGGGTATGGAAACACTGTAGGACACATGAAAGTTGCCAGGTATAGGTAATTAACCCTTCTTAAGAGAACGTCTGCATTTATTTGGTTAAAAAATCGCTGAGGGAGAGAGAGAGGAGCTGGGAGTCAGTGAGACGAACGTTATTACGCATACAAAGTAGTCCCTCACTAGTGCTGCCTCCCTAGCTCGGATGTTAGCATGAAGAAGAATTTTGACACAGACATTCTTTTTCATCAATGTTGTCACACATTTTCAGGTAATTTTGTAACTTTTATTGAATATGGACAGAATGTAAACAAACACAATATGTCATAGATGAAGCTGTTTTGAGAAAAATGTGTAGGGTTTATGTAACCGATGTGGCCGATGGTGACAAAGGATAATGACATGTAGTAACACTGGTATGGTCCATTAAGTCACTTACCAGTACTGGTTGTAGTGGTGGTTATTTATGTAAATGATTTTTTTCATATTAAGTAAACTGGGCCTTTTAAAAGCGTTTGCTTCATGTCGCTACAGGCAAGACTCCAGCCTCACCGAATGAATATGGATCCTTTGGTGAGTTTCAGTCACGTCTCGTTTTGTTTGTGTCTTTGTACATGTAGAAAGTGAATTAACCATCAGCCAGTTAACTCTTTTTTTCCTCCTCTTCTTCTTCAGCTGACAATGGCAGCACACTCAGTTCAGAGGCCATCACTGACAGCGCCACATCAACTGACAACAACTACGGATACATGGGTATGAACCAACAAGCACGCACACAGTTTTTTAGAACCACCGCTGTCACTTTGCAGTTTGTCTCCACAGCTGTTAGCTTCCTGCAAGCAGCTCTGGTTCCTCACTGATTTTCTGTGTGTGTATGTTCATCTGGACAGGAGCCTTTCAAATATCTGCCAGTCCTCAATCACCTTCATGGTATAGGAATCTGCATCGGTGACTGACACGTTGTTGTATAATTGGCGGAATTAATTTAGAGCTTCGCACCAAAACTAGTCTGCAACAGTCATTAATATTTCTGTTTAATTTGTTTGAAAATTGCTAAGAACTTCAAAAAAGTCAGATATATTTGAACACCTTTGCGTCAGGAAAATCTCCTAAAATCAGACATCCGCCCAATAGATCAGATTGTGCCTTTAATTGATTGATCTCTTCTTTTCTTTATTCTGTTGTGATCTCATTGTGTTTACTCTCTTTCGCCCCTCCGTCAGAGCGCTCCTTGGACAGTGTCGGACGAAGCCGTCAGGAGTCTCTGAGCTCTGTGGAGGAGGATGACTACGACACGCTGGACGACATCAACTCAGACAAAAATATTGTCCGTACCAAGGTAAACCCTGTCCCTTAATTTGTAGGAAGTTTTCATGAAAGCGCGTGCCTTCGTAGTTCAGTCAGTTCTAATATTTTATGTTTAAATGTGTTAATAATGCTTTCTCCCCATTACAGAAATTTCTGTGTGTGTCTGATTTGGCTCGCAAAGACAAAAGGGTCCTCAGCAAGAAATACCAAATCTACTTTTGGTGAGGAAACTCAACTATAATGATACAAAAACATAAAATGAAAACAAATCATAATGAATTCTGTGCTCATTTTAAACATATGCTCTGCCATAATAGCATCTCCAAGAGAGCTGAGTAATTGTGCCGTTGAACTAAGCTATTAGAACAGTTACATTAATAAAAAAGGCATTACTTAAATAGGGATGTGTTATAATAAGGTCTTCAAGCTACCTGTGATCATAACTGGATCTAATGATTCTCTTCCCTTCAGGAACATTGCTACCATTGCTGTGTTCTATGCACTGCCAGTCATCCAGCTGGTCATCACCTATCAGACGGTAAGCCGAGGAGACAAACGCCAATACCTGAGATGTGATTATGATGTTGTGAAAGTTCCTCAACACACTGATGTTAAACGCCTCTGTTCTGTAGGTGGTTAATGTCACAGGAAACCAGGACATCTGTTTCTACAACTTCCTGTGTGCTCATCCACTGGGAGCTCTCAGGTTTGTGCTCAGTGTGTCTGTTTAGCTCATGTCTTATTACACCCATAGTACAGCGAGCAGGCTAAACGTTTGAATTTAAAATACTGGTATGACTGACTCTTTACTGTTATCCTGCACAGCGCATTTAACAACATCCTCAGTAACCTTGGCTACGTGATGCTGGGACTCCTCTTCCTCCTCATTGTCATCAAAAGAGACATTGTCCACAATCGCGCCCTGGTCCGAAACGATGTCAACGCGCTGGTAAGAGACATGCACACAGTGAGGTCAAACTAGTTCACAATGTTTGTGTGTGTGTGTGTGTGTGTGTGTTAGGGCCTGACCGATGGATTGGTTTGCCGATGTTATTGGCTGATATTTGCCTATCGCAGATGTATTAGTTATCGGCTATATGTTCTCTGGTATGTGTCAATAGTAAAACTGTTTTTAAGGTAGAAGAAAAATGCTTGGATTAGTGATTTAAAGGGGTGTAATTATGTAGTTTGTCCAGCAGAGGGCGGCCTCTTCCTTAATAACTAATAAGGGAAGTGTTTACTTTTCAGCGCATGGATGTTTGGAATAAAATTTTTTAAAATGTAAGATATCCGATAATATTGGCCGATACATCAGATTTAGGAATTTTCTTGCTCCCTAATGTCGGAATCAACATCGACCCCAAAAATCCCATATCATTCGGCCCTTGTGTGAGTGTGTGTGTGTGTGTGTGTGTGTGTGTGTGTGAGAGAGAGAGACATTGCAAAGTTTTTCAGCTCTGTTCCTCGATTAAATGATTGTTGGTGACTTAAGACATGAACATGACCATAATTTTCTATGGAACGATAGATTGCTTAGAGCATAGATAAAAATCTGTACGTTTGGGATGCAGAGTCAAATTTACTATTTATCGAACATTATTTCTTAGTCATTTGTACATTTTTCCTCTCTTGCACGTCTCAGGAATGTGGTATCCCAAAGCACTTTGGTCTGTTTTATGCCATGGGAACTGCGCTGATGATGGAGGGGCTGCTCAGTGCCTGCTACCACGTCTGTCCCAACTACACCAACTTCCAGTTCGGTAAGTTTGTCTTCCTTCCAGGACTTCAGGATTACTAGCTTTAATTGTTATTATGTTAAATCTATGTCCTCCACACAGCTTTCTGTTGTGTTTTTGACAGAAATATTGTTC
>JAPZDX010000023.1:6086278-6098966 GCA_029783625.1 Naso annulatus | reverse complement strand
TGGGAAATGCTGTTTAGCCTTTTGTGATATTTTAGCATTTATCCCCATTTTAAGGAGATCTAAAGATCCCCTAACTCGAAAGCTCCTAGACTGAGATAGTCTCTGATACCAGAGGGACGATTTGTCAACGCTACCCACTGCAATTTACTGTAAAGACTGAAACAGGATTACACAGCAATCCACAGCTAATCTGCCTGAGCTGTCCTTCTAATTTGTAGTCATCCCTTACCTATAAAGATTACAAGTTCTTTTGATAGGCAGCCATATGCTTAGTGTGAACTCATTTGGGCCAATTCAAGGATGAGTGTGTAGCTTTTGTGTGGTGTGAGGGTTTGCCATTTTAGTTTTTTTTTTTTTAAATATATTTTCTTTGTGTAAATTCTACATTTTGTTGGATCTCTTTTACTTCAGTGCTCTAAATGTGGTACGTGTACTAAATATTCAATAACTAACCTACAACTTCTTCCATTCTAGACCACCACCATGAAATTTGCGGCTCTTGCTCTTGCCCTTTTGCTGGCTGTCGGTGAGTACTAAACATAAAATGCATGTACAGCTTTATTGAGTCAGTGAAGATAATTTGACATGATATGTTAAAATATTTTCATACTCTGTAATTTAAATAACGCTCTTTACTTGCTGAATGATTACTGTTTTGCAACCCCTTCCCTGTCTCCTTCTCCTTCTCTTTACTACTCATCTTTTTTCCTCCCCTCTCTTTTCCTCCTCTCAGGCTCTCAGGCCGCTCCCATGCAGTCTGATTCACCCTCCCAGCTGGACTATGTACGGTCTGTTGCGGATGTCTACCTGAATAAGATGGTTGAGTCTCTCAAAAGGGCCGTGTCACAGCTCGATGACACTGCCCACGCAGAATACAAGTAAGGTCTCAACCTTTACTTTAGTCAGTCCCACTTTCGAAATTGTTTCTTGCTCCTTCAGTGGTTCATTTACCTTGCTACCTTGGCCGCTTTTTACAGTTCTCTATTCATCATGTACACAATACACGAGAGTTTATTTAACTGAAGCTCACGTTATTTTGCTCCCTGATCTCTGTTCCATCCCAGGGCCACCATGACTCAGCGCCTGAATGACATGCATACTCAGATCAAGGATTGGCAGGCCAAAGTTTCACCCTTAACTGACAGTGTCTACAAAACCTTGGTTGAAGCCACTGCTGATACCTTTAAAAACATCAATGATGATATTCAAACCTTTAACACCGAGACCATGGGCCAACAAGAAAATCTAAGGGCCGTTGTTGAGAAGCACGTGCAGCAGTACCGCGAGGTTGTGGAGCCCTTCATTAGTGAGCAGAGTGCAAAGTCCGTGGCTGAGTTTGAAGCTCTGAAGACCAGGCTGTTCCCCATCATCCAAAGCCTGCGGCAGCAATTGACAGCCAATGTGGAAGAGACCAAAGCAGCCCTGATGCCCATTTTTGAGAATGGCCGTGAAAAGTTTGTTAAACATGTGGAGATTCTAAAGCAGATGGCTGAGCCCTACGCCAATGAATACAAGGAGCAGCTGAAGGCAGCCCTCACCCAGGCACAGAGTCTCAACGCAGGGGATGCCACCGCCCTTCAGGCAAAGATTGAACCTTACGCTGAGGGCATCAAGACCAACCTTCAGGCTATCTTCGAGGCTGTCGTTAGTAGCTTCAACAAGCAGTAAATCTTTTTTACCCTTTTCCTGTAAAGCTGTAAACTAACCTCGTCTACCTGTCTATTCTAGATCCATTCCACTTTTGTCTCCACTCTGTCTTTTCTCACATTTACATACAGACAAGTTCAAAGAATCAAGCCGATGCCTAACTAATGCACTTCTTTGCAACAAAATGGCAAGACCCTTGGTCTCTCTCTGTCCCGTGCTAATACCTTACTTCATGCGCACATGCAAGCAAAGACAGACACAGACACACACACACACACACTACTCAGCACAAATGCTTTGCTCTTCACATACTATAGCCAACTCCTTACATTTTAAATAGGAATTGTATGTGAATGATTACCTGTGCCTGAACCTCTGTGTAATGATGCTCGTCTGAAAACTGTGCTTTGATGAAATACAGCTCAATAAACATCTGACTGTTAATAATCCTGTGTTCTCTGACTCTATATTTAACAGTGTTGATATGCCAGTTAGAGATATTTTTTCTATGGCCTTTAAACATCTTTGACATACTTAAATTTACTTAACTATTACATCCTTGTATGCCTCATCTGAAGCAAATATTAAACATTAATTTTAACTATTAAAATAAAAAGTATTTTTAAAATTATAATTACATATCCAGATTAGTTGAACATTTAGGGTTTTTAACTTCAGTGTGCCTCTCAGGTCATTAGAGATAGACATTGATTTCAAGGTCTCCTGAATAACAGCAATATTAATACAATCAGTCTCTTTAAGAGGGGCATCTAATAATATATGGGTTATGGGTGTGGTCCTGAAAGCTGTGATTAATGAGCTGGTCGGGGGTTCCAAATGGCCTATTGACAAACTTAAGTGCTGTTGTGTTTTATTAGGAAAAAGTGTGCAATTCTGCTACGGGCCCCTCAGGCTGGAACCATTCAACACTGTTCCATCATAGAGCCGCATGAGGCTACACACTCACACACACACATACACACAAACGCAAGCACCCACAACAATGATCACAGAAATTTGATTTTATTAAATCTATTTGTTATTTGGTAGTGTATTACTTTGCATGTTATGAACCAAAGCCTTCATGTGACACCTTGTATGACACACACACTGACACAGACACTTTTGGACACCTAACCAAATTATCAATAAGGAAAACAACACAAATATTTCCAGGATTTTATCATTGTATACAGGACACAGTCTGATTTGTTGCATTTTGTAAATATGCTAAAGTTGCCATGAAACTAAACCACAAATATCCGCTTAAGTCAGTTTTAGTGGAAATCGGAATCTCTAATAAGTATAGAAAGAGGGAGGCTATAAATTATAAACGCCATTTGTTGCTGTCTTCATCTGTCCACACCCGCTAACACTGGGCTGATTAGAATGTAATTAATGTCCTACTCTTTGGTCAAGACAAGCTCCACTTATGACTTTAGGCTATAAGAAACAATAAGAAATGCAAGAAGGGCTTTCTAGATACGTCAAAAAGGTTGTGTATGTGTGTTTTTGTGTGTGCACACACACTTTTGTGTATTCACAACTCTTGGGCCAGCATGCATGTGCAGCTGTGGTTCGTGTCAGTGGCACTATGAGTATTGTAATGGATGAGGTGGGCTTTGAGGTCCCCAGTGATAATCTCATGGTGTATAAAATCAGCTTGTTACTGGACACAAGCAGCCACTTTCAATGCTTGGATGCATTTACCACAGCATCTAGCTGTGAGGAAGACTTTTCTTTAGTTCTATGTTGCAAGGCAAAGTTGTGAGTTTGGTTGAGCACTGACCTCGCTATAAAGACAGAAGCCGCTACTTGTGGTCAGAAGTCAAGGACAGGACTGAAGTAAACAGAGCTATTAGAGACAAAAAAAAAGAAACCAGCTAATTTGTTTACATTATTTATCTTGGAAACCTTCAAATTATGGATGGTAAGCGTTTTTTCATATGACATTGTCTGAGCTCAGTGGAGAAAATATGAATTATGTGGTGGTGATGATTAAACACAAAATCTGTGATCTGGTCAACTCACATTTCTTCTCTCCTCTGCTTAGGTCCTCAGCTGCCTCAGAGCTGTGAACTATCTCTGCCCTGCTGTGCAAACAGGGGGTCACTGTCGAGCACCAAAGCCCCCGAAGTGAGTGGGGTTAAGGTTCAGCTGGAGATGCATGCACTTTGGCAGCAGTTTGACCAGCTGGGCACAGAAATGATTGTCACCAAAGCTGGAAGGTAACAATAAAATGCATATTTATATTTTTCATTACCTCATCTTGCCCTCATTTTCCCTGTTCTCTGCTGTATCTTGTCATGATATATCCACAAACTGCAGGAGGATGTTTCCAACATTTCAGGTGCAAATCTCCGGGATGGATCCTGCTGCTGAATATGTCCTGCTCATGGACTTTATTCCTGTCGACGACAAAAGATACAGGTCAGACATGCATAGAGTATGGAGTTTTTTCAACATACATTTAATGTTTTGGCTCATTTCTGATCTGTTCAAGTACTTCAATTCTTTTAGTTGACCATCATTTGCCATTATAAACTAGATCTGTGCTAGTTACCCCTCTGTAAACTTGATCATATCTTACCAGTCCTATTTTACATGTTTGAAAAATGTGCGTGTGTCAGATATGCATTCCACAGCTCATCTTGGTTAGTGGCAGGGCGGGCGGATGTTGTAGCCCCAAGCAGGATGCATTTCCACCCCGACTCACCTGCCTGTGGAGCCCAGTGGATGAAGCAGACTGTATCCTTCGACACTCTCAAGCTCACCAATAACCTGCTAGATGACAACGGACATGTCAGTCAATGTCTTTAATATCCTCCATGCTTTCATTTACAAGAGCATAAAAAGAGCAAATGACCTAAAAAATAAAGCTGCCGTCATGAAAGGACTTCAATAAATATCTCTTCTCCAACATCCTCCATGCCAGATGATATTAAACTCCATGCATCGCTACCAGCCACGCCTCCATGTGGTGTATGTGGATCCAACTTCCAACAGTCACCTAAATGCGCACAAGAACTTCTGCTCGTTTTCCTTCCATGAGACACGTTTTATGGCCGTCACTGCCTATCAGAACCACAGGGTAGGAAAACCAGAGCCAGTAGGTTTCAAACTAAATACTACCCACCTGCTTGACAGATTTTAATTAAGCATATGTCTGACACCTTTCTACTAACTGCAGTAATTTTTGATTGTCAGTTGATTGATATATTAAGGAGCATTTTCTTTGCTCTTTGTCTTATTTTTCCCCTCCCAACACCTTCTCTGTTTCACAGATCACACAGCTAAAAATTGCTAGCAACCCGTTTGCTAAAGGCTTCAGGACCACAGACCCCCAGGATCGGTGAGTGCCTATCACTTGTTTAATGAGGTGTAAATACAGTTCGCCCGAGTAAGAAACCAGTTGAAATCATGACTACATCACATGGTATGGCACATAGTGATAAGACAGCCTTGCTGGCAGCTTTGTGTGCAAAGAAGTGTTCAGACATGTCAAGCTGTTGCCATGTGTGTATAAAACTGAGTGGCTAGATAATGGTCTTTTTCCCCCCTTTTTCTCATATTTTAGTGTGGACATGTTTACTGTATACTTCTGTGATTACATACACTATCTTACAAGGTGAATATTTGTGTGTTTGTTTGGGTGTGTGTGTGTACAGAGTGGGCAATTCTGGACAACTAGCAATGTGGTGTCCACCAGAGGGCAGAGCTGAGGCCCTCATCACCAAACCTGGAGAGCACAGAAACTGGGGCTCAAAGACTGCAACCAGTGAGTAAGGCCTATCTCTCTCCTTATCATAAGATGCAGTAACTTTACTTAATTAGCCATATCCAGTACATAATAGTGTGTCATTGAGCTTAAACAGTTTCCACACAGGAATTGTTCACATTCCTTAGAAATAATTATGTGCTCTCTACCTTAAATTCTCATGCAGGTGCATAATTTTCTTAATATTTTGGATATATGACATGATTTACACACGAGGTTGTAAAAGAAAAGATCCTCAAACACAGGTGAAGCCAGCAGTGCTTTGACCTCCCACCTTATTAATCAGTACTCATCAGTGTTATTGCGCTGGATGGGTTAACTGACAAAATCTGATTATTTGAATCAGAAGTGGGCTAATAATTTAGCTTTGGTAGTTACAGATATCCTATCCATCCATGCTGATCATTACCTGTCCAACTGCATCCCCAGGACAGGAGTACCCAGCCCCACTGTCAATGGAGCAGTGTGGACAGTTCCATCACTGTAAAGACTTTGTAGGACTCGCCGTGGAGAGGAAAGACGGGCACAACACATTAGCACCTGCTTCCTTCCTCTCTATCCCTGCCTACTGGGACTGTCCAGGATCATCTCAAGAAAGAGGCAGTCTGTCATAGAGAAAGAGAAGCAAACTGATTAAGTTTTTGTTCATCATTTGACCCATTACTTGCCTCCTCATTTGATATCATGCTTATTTTATTGTGCTTTACAAAAAAAGTGTTAATTTTAACATGTAGTAATTGTATGATACACGTGTTTCATCAAAATAATCATGTCTATGGCAATATGATAGATTTCCAGCAGTGACACTATGTATCAAATATTATATTTTAATATAATAGTTTAATTGTATCATAGATTATGGCAAAAATACATCATATATGGAGCAAAATATTAGAACTTTAAAAATTAACAGTGGAGAACAACAAACACATTATAGTAAGCTCAGTCAGCAATATTATAAAATCATGTGGCATTTTCTCATTGTGACATTTTTGTACCTGCATGTATCCGTTTGTTGTCTGAAAAAATAAAATAACTTTCAGAAATCCTGAGCTCTAATTTTTCCTAAAATGAAATAGCTAGGATAATAAATGCTATAGCAACTACTTAGAGAAATAAAATAATGCGAACATAGCTGCAGCTGTTCTAAAAGAGAGATAGCAATTTATCAAATGCAAATTTGACAGGGGAATAGAAATTTCTGTGATCCGCGGAGTAATTATGGTGAAAAACTCATTACCCAGAATTCGGAGTGTCCCAGAATTATTTTCTGAAGAAGCGATGAAAGTGATGACAACACGGCGCCTTCAAATTAAAAGACATTCGGCCTCTAAAAAACTTTACATGTGGTACCTAATAGGATTAAATGCTTGTAGGCCTATTGTGGCTATTATCGATTGTCCATCGTCACTTGTTATTTTAGTTAGTAGTTTTATTGAAGAAATAAGTATGAAGTAATGTTTCACTAATTATTAATTAGTCTGTGAAGGCAATTTTTTTTCCATGTCAGATTCTTTCAAAAATAATGCGAAGCAACTTGAGCTTCACACTCTTATTTAGAAAATATTTACAGGAAGTGGAGTGGTTTTGTACGGCAGCTTGACGGCAGTGATGCTCGCACTCTTTCAGCTCTGAAGGATGCAGCAGGGTTGATGGAGGTGGAGGAGGAGGTGAAAGACTGGAGGGTGGAGAACAGAATGAACGGGTCGGTAGAGCCGAAGGATGCGGATTACGGTAGCCCGCCGGCCAGCCTGACTCCCGACGATGGTTTCGGTCGTCTGACATAAGTATGTGTGGAGAAAACAATACGGGCCTGCGGTTTGTTGATACAGCGAGCACGGAGAGGGAGCCTGTTACGTTAATTTGTCCGTCGCCGCTAACGTTAATTATCCGTGACACAGAGGGTTGCCTAGTTTAATTGTGAGGGTTATTTGATTTATGTACTGATCTACATGTTTCTTTGCCTTTGGGTACTTTTCTTGTCGTATCATTTCACGTAACGTCTAGAAATGAAAACTATCCCTCTGCCCCTCTTCATATTTGTGGTTCAACTGACATTATGCCTTTAGCAGTCATTTTAGCATCATCGCCACCTGATCTCTGCTCCTGCGTCGCTGCAGATACGATGTCAAACTGAGCTGAGCGCCTTAAAGTCAAAACTAAACATACCAAAAATACAATTTTACCGAGTTTCAGCATGGAGGCGTCGACGTTACCGCCTCGCTGTTTGACGGGTCTGTTCATATGGACGACGTTGTGTTTGATCGGCAGCGGTAAATCCGCTCCGGACGCCTCGGGCCTGCCTCTAGCCATCCGCGTGCCACTGCGACAAGGCGCTCGCGCCGAACCGCCACCTGCGGTTGCCGCAGCCGCCGTGAACCGTGAGAGCGGCAACGCTGGGAAGTACCTCGCGCGCAGGCGGAGAGGAGCGGCAGCGGGCGGCATCAGCTTCGTGGATATGATCGATAACTTGCGCGGGAAGTCTGGTCAAGGATACTATGTGGAAATGGCCGTGGGCTCTCCTCCACAGAAGGTAAAGGTTTTATCTAACGTTAGCCTGAGTGTGTGAATGAGCACGTGCACTTTGTGACCTATAAAATCTGTCATAATATCTAGTGATTTAAGCTAAGTGAAAAAATTCAATAATTCTGTTCTTAATGATGGCATTCACTGCAGCTATTCAATGTTATGAACCTGTAACATTACAACAGGGATACATGATGGGGTTTTTTTTTTTTTTTCAGCCAGTACTGAAAGCCATTAATTGCCCGCTTCTCCTTGCCGATACAAACAGTTCATTATTTTCACATTTTTGTATTTTCAAAAGAAGGTAGTAACCTGTAGGCTTATCTATACACACCTGAAGGTATGATATGCTGAGGATGATCTAATATTTTACAATTCTGACCAGATCTAACTGACATCACTACTGTGTACACAGCAACAAGGAACACTTCTGAAGTTGTGAAAAATGTCCACATGACCCACATGAAGTAGACAAAGTATTTTCTATTCTATTCTGTTCTATTTAGTAGTTTTTTTCCTCCACTGCGACTGCTTGGCTCTACAGGTGCAGTGGTTTTGTCACAAGCCGACAACAGCATGCTGAGCTCTCAGTGAAAACCATGGCTTCAAAACAATCAATCTCAATTTATCTGCTAGGATTTTACTGTCTTTATGTATTCATTGTAAAAATTACATATTTTGCATCAGGATGATATTGTTTGGGGCTGGTGATTATCATGCATTCCCCTACTGTACAAACTCTGGCTTTCCTTGTAAAAAACAGTCTTCATCTTTGCTTCCTCTCTCCTTTTCTCATTCCTTCTCACTTGCTTTATTGGCATAAATCTTGCATGCAATAGCAGGTACACTTAACTCTCTGTGGTACCCTTTAAAAAAAAACATTTAAATTATAATATAACATTATAAAAACAATCCCAGGTAAATTTAACTACTCTGTGAGTATTGCACAGATATACACACACACACACACACACACACGATCTCTCAAAGACATAAGTTATATAATGCAACTTCATGGGAGCTGATGTCACTCGTAACTTCAAAAGCCTCTTGATGAAAAATTCACTGTGTGTGTTGTTTACCAATGTAAATATATCTTCATACTTACATATTTCTGTTGCAAGATTTTTATGTACAGGAATTCCAAATTAAAGTCAGTTGACAGAAAAGTACTTTAGATATACTGGCTGGCTGTCCAATAATGTTAATGCCCTTGCAGTGACAGATGGCCTGTGTTTCTGTGTGTGTGCGTGTGTGAAAGTGAGCGAAAGGACTGAATGATACAGACAGATAATGGAACCATTAATTCTGCAGAGTGAGGAGTGCCAGCTCTGAGCAGCTGCGGTGTACAGGCCGGCACACAGAGGGCAACGTGTAGATTTGGGAAGAGAAAGTGATGAGGGAGTGGAAGAGGAGAAGAAAGAGAGGGGGACGTTGAAACGGCAATAAAGAAGTGACAAAAACAAAGTAAGAGGGGTTGAGAGGGACAAAGAGTGAATGAGAATGAAAGAAGAAGAATGGGAAAAGAGGAACTAAAAGATATGAAGTTCAGTCCAAAGCTTTATTTGCATGTAGAACCGATGTTTACATTTGCAAAGCAAGAATAAACAACATATAAACTGTAGATGAAAGAGTGGGGCGCAGCCATGAATAGAAAAACTATGATGTCGAGTGATATTGAAAAGACATGCAGTATATGTAAAATAACTGTTTATCAAGAGGGTCACGTGAAATTTAATAATATTTTTTTAACAGCCACAACGTGAAAGAGGCACCATTAAGTGAGCGTTTCCTAGATGTCTATTCTGGGTGGATTTGTATCAGATGTTTTTGACTACTTGTCAGGGTTTAATTATTTTGAACAAAATGACAGTCGAAGCTTCACATCGTAGATGAAAATCAAGATGACTTGAGAAGAGACGACGGACTGCAACACATCCGTGAAGACATTACAGAAGACGATACGCTGGTGTCCAAACTCAGCTTGTCGTGGCAGTGTGACAGAAGTAAATTAACACAGGTTCAGTTAAACATGACAAAACGACGCAGCTTCACCTAGAGCAGCTTAGTAATATCTTAAAATTATTTTTGAAGGGTGTAGGTTCTAACCTTACCGTTAGTGATTGTAAACTCGACTCCTTTACTACCTTGAGTTTGCACGAGTCGCTCACTAAAAAGAGTTGGGTTAGTGCACCAGATGGATCAAATTCTGATAGAGAAACGAGTGATTTTGCTCCGGAGTCATGTAGACCTACACCTCGAGGCAAAGGAGGGGCTACGAGCTGGGGGAGTGACAAGTGGATTACTGTGATTCATCTTCAGCTCTGAGCTGGGAGGGGCTACAGGCTGGGAAAGCGACAGGTAGTTTGTGAGTGCAGACCCGAAATCTTCAGCTCAGGACAGGTAGGAGCTCCAGCAGGGGGAGCAAGTTGGGTGATTCATGCAACCTGAGACCTTCAGCTCTGAGTTGGAGGGACTCTGAGAGAGCCAGTAGGTGGTGAGTCAGTGAACGAGTTAAAAGAGAGCATGACTCTTAAAAAGAGTCTGGAGTTTCAAACAACTGACTCATGAGTCGCTCATCAGTACTAGCTGTCAGCGCTGGCCAAAGGATCAGTAAATTGAGTTCATGGAGTCATTAGAGTCTCCATGAACAAAACTGGGCAAGAAATTAAGAAGATCAATTCGTGTGGTTTTCATAAGAATTACATAGAAAAAAAGAAATCATAGGACTGTGTTAGTCATCATGGAGTCATGGTTTTGCAGGATTTGTCCCGATAGAAAGCTCACAGCTTTCCCCACCAGAAATCTCCTGTCAAAGCTTAATCACAGGACGGTTTAGCAATGGTGAAGGAGCAAAGTGAAAGAATTTGGCTTGGTACACATCTAACATGGTGCAAATTATTTGTACTCTAGTAAGTCAGATGCTCAAACAGACATGCGATAGCTCCTAAACTTGTGCATATTAACCAAGTAGAAAAGTGCTTGTCAGAGGTCAGTGTAAGTCTCACTCATTTAAGTGGCCAGTCAACTTACGGGCCATTTGCAGACCCTCTGTACGTCTTTAAGATCCCCATAAGCAAATAATCTAAATGTAGCTATTTACAGCTGGGGTAGCCAATGTCTGGAAATCAAGGAAACAGTCTAGGGTAGCAACTCCACTGCACCATCTCCTCCCTGTTTTTGCTCCGTCTCATGCTTTGTTACGTTTGTTGTCTCTTTTAATACCAGTTTACACCAGAGATTCATGAGGAGACAAAACTGTTGCAGGGAAAGTTGTCAGCTGACGGTGTCTCCTGCAGACACTATTTTCCACTTTTTTTAGAATGTAAGGCATGGCACTTGTTTCAACAGCCTATCAGCTCATAGTGGCGACACCTGTCCCTAAGAAGTGCAGCGTACAGCAGCCAGTAGGAGCAAGTGCTCCATGAAATGACCCGTGATTGGCTGAAAAGACCCTGTCACAGTTTTCATTTTCTAAAGCCCAGGAAAGCCTCCAGAGCCCAGGAGAGATGCAGAAGTCTAGTGTTCTTTCAGATCACCTATTTTATAATATGCTGAAAGGTTATTATAGATTTGTTGCCAGACGGCACCAAAAATAAACAGCCTACCTCAGCTTTAAGGCTTTTAAATATGTTTTAGATGCCTCTTCACCGAGATTCTAGATAATTACAAAACCAATGTGTCAGCCCATGTATGAAATAAATTCAACTCTTATGGTCATAATCAGAAGTGATGGAAGGCTTTCATCTCACTTGAGACGCCTTGTAGATGCAAAGTTGTGGAAATTACCCCCAGATTATTGATTTCCAATAACTTTAAGAGGGTTGCGTTCTGTTTTGGTAACCACTTGATGATCTCTTCTCCATATTGGAGGGGGAAGGGCAAACGGTGTCAAGGCTGGATCACACAGGCAATGTGGCAGGGAGGGCAGGAAAGCAGAGAGATAGAGAGAGCAGGGAAAAATATTGTGATGTCCCACCGTGGCAGGATGCAGCTTTTATTGCACGTGAGTGTGAACAGGTCCAGTCTGAGCTGTCAGCAAATCTTTGGCCAAGAGAGGAAGACAGAATATGTAGACCGTTGCTACTGGCAGTAATAGTGTTTGTGCAAAGGCAGTACATGTCTATAAGATGTAACACTGACACTGAAGCATGTGGTTGTAGAATAAAAGAAAATAGGTTAACAAGGTTGTTACTTATTCAAGGCTTTCAGGCCTGTCCCTTGAGACAGCACTTCTCTGGATATTTAAAGAGCCAATCCATTATTAAACAGCTTGCTGTGGCTCTATGGCTGTCTGTCTGCTCTTTTGTTTGGGTGTTTCTGTGCCACTCTCTATTCTCTGCCAAGGAGCTGTACTTTCATCTTTTTCGTCAATCAGTAAAATAGTACAGTATGTGCTTATGCTTCACAGTAACAGGAAAACATAAAACATGGAACTCAAACGTTCATCCACGCCTATTACAAACCTTGAAAATTTAATTGAACAATATTACAATCAAATAAATAAACTGGCATAAAAATGTAGAACACACACAACATATACATTGTGTATTGAAGAGGGACTGTATTAGACTGTGGAAGTAGCCACCAGGATATCTGCCATTGGTTTGTGAATTACTGTTTGGAAGCTTTGAGTTTGGCATTTTGTCTGTTACTGCTTGTTTTGATGGAGCCAAAAATGACCATTTTTGAAAAAGAGGGTTAATCAGGTGCTGTCAGTAGTTAGCTTGCTTAGTT
>JAPZDX010000023.1:6013618-6025259 GCA_029783625.1 Naso annulatus | reverse complement strand
ATCCAGGACTCTGGTACTTCTTCTTTTCCTTCTCCGGCATCACTCCAATTCCTCCCTAACAGTGACTTGGTGCAAAAATTTCGACACTCTACAGTCATAGCTGTTACCTTTTGTTGGCGAGCAACATGTGGAAGCTCTAGAAGCTTTTTTTCAGTCTCCTTGATTCTCTTCTGGGCATCATCCTGCATCTGAACAAGCTCCTTCTACACACATACACACACACACACACACACACACACACACACACAACATCAACTGTAATATTTGCACGTCTATGAGTTAAACTGCAAAATTTTTGCACATACATAAAAGACTGCAATTTTGCACATTTGCAACTCCACTTTCTACCTCCTCAATTCACATTTACCTTGCACTACCAAAATTTTAAAATTATTTATCTATTATTACTGTTCTCCCTGTTATGTTTTTCTTTCTTTCTCATATGGAGAGAAACCTCTTGTAGTTTCATTGTACTGAGTATAATGACAATAAAGACAAGTCAGTTCAACAGATGAGCATGTATAAGTGACCTCATACACTGTGGAGCAGTGTTGGCTCTAGATGATCACTCAGTGATGGGGTTTTTTTTTGTAATGTTGCCACACATTTTGGCCAGAGAACACAATCACACATACGACAGGATTACACAATAATAAAAGTTGCTTTACAAGTCTGTCAGGTTCAGCTACATTTTGGAAACACAACACAGTTCTTCATTCACCTGCACCTGAACTTTTACACCAAGATCAACATGAGAGAAAAAAAACCTACAAAAGAGCCGGGATGGTGTTATTTAGGTCATTTTTGTCTTGCTCATGACATACCTGTCTCTCGCTCCTCTCTTCCTGTGGTTTAAGCACATGATGTCCCTTGTGTCCATGCTGGCAACACTCCTCACACACGCACTCCTTGTCGTCACGGCAAAACAGGTCAAGGGGTCGGTTGTGTTGAGGGCAGGGTCTGGGCTCCACAGTGGGAAGCTGAGGGTACATGCTGCCCTGTTGCGGTCCTGTATCTGGCAGGACCTCCAGATAGATAGGCATCGACGGTGGGGCAGAAGAGGCAGTTGTGGAGAAGCTTTGCCTGAGGCTGTTGGTTCTCAGTTTCTCCATAGCCTCCGCCAGCACAGTGCTCTTGGCCAGTGACGGTCGGGGGCTGAACACCTGCCTACACTGAGGACAGCTGTACTGACCTTTGCTGTCTTTCTTGTCCCAGTGGCTCTGGATACAAGATAAGCAGTATGAATGTCCACATGGTAGAGTGGCTGGGTCCTTCAAGGTATCCAGGCATACTGAGCAGACGAAGGTCTCCTCTTCAGACCAGGCTGAGGCCATCTGGTGCTCGGTTAAACAAAGACGAATGAGCTAGATTTAGTGAGGGGTCCAACCAGGTTGTAATCACCAGGATCCCTTTTTAAATAGATTACAGAACTACAAAGAATGGGGAATAAATAAAGCAAAGACGCTCAAGTTTGGCAAGGCAGAAATGCCCGTTCACACGAATCACATGCTCCTTAAAACAGAGGCAGGCTTGGCTCCAGGTGGGGCAGGTAAAACAGGTGAGGTGAGGAGTTTCTCCTGCTGATGTCATTGGTGCTTCCCAGTTTGTTAAATGATAAACAAACTAATGGCAACTCTGTGTTACTATGAAAATCAATTAATGACCAACAGGCCGGTAATATCATTTTTTAAATCTGAGCCGTACAGTGATGTAAGTGATTTTCAGCCCCTCAGAAACTTGAATTATTTTGACGTGTGTGTTTGTTAAATTAGCAGAGTCCCATGAGGACAGACTGGTTTTTCTCCTTGAGGACGTGACTAGTGAAGTAGATCTACAAAACAATGGGGAAGGCGGTGTTGGCGTGTCATCATCATCAGAAAGTAATGTGAATACTCTGTTTCACCCCCACCCAATATTCGCTAAACAAATTCTAGCTAAAGTAAAGAGTTTTAGAGGCACTGTCTCCTTAGGGCAGCGCAGTGAGGGCAACACTGACGTACGTGAAGCCACTCTGCGCCATATTGACTAGTGGCATCAGTAACCCCGGCTTGCTGAGCGACAGGCCAGCTGCTGTTCATTGAACTTCTAAAGGTGAGTGTTTTCCACTTTGAAGTTACCTTTTAATTTTGAAAAAATAATCATTTGTTTGTTTTCTGGCCTTGTGTAAGTAATGTCGGATGCATGCCGATTACCAAATTTATTTGTTAATATCGGGATACGACAATAATGTAGCCTTGTTTTTGGCCAGATTTGTGCTAATGTGTTAGCAGGCTAGCGAGCCCGCGTATACAGCTAATATAACGTTAGCTTTTCGGTTGAAGATCCTGACCACTTCTGAATCCACCCTTCATGATTTTAGAGGTAAGCGGAGGAGATACAAACTCGATACGTTAATGTAATAAGATTGCTTTTGCAATCTAAATAACGTTAGCTAAGCTAGCTAACTAGCAGCTGTCATTTGAAGTGTAACGTTGTTGTGAAATTGTGTCAAACAGCCAAACTTTGTTGGTTAAGAAAGATGAAGTTAAAGCGAAGTTGCGATCCGTTTGAGAGCTCTGAGAAACGGCTCAATGTCAACGTAAAATTATTACAGCTTGGTTGGGTTATCCTGTGAAGTCAGATCAGCCGGGTTTCGACCGACCTTGTCTGCTAACTTTACTCACCGGGTAACAAGATGTAATCACTCCTCCCCTGCAGGTGGAGACAGGAGGTGTGCCATTCACTAACTTAACATGCATCACATTCGGGTGTAATTGGCTGATGAGCACATTAGCAAATGTCTGTATGACTGTCTTTGTACGTTTCTCCTTCATAGGATGTTTAGGAGCTCTCAGATCCTGAGTTGGTCTTGTCCCTTAAGGCCATTGTTGTTATCAAGGGAGCCTCACTTCGCTGCTTTCTCTGAACACCCTGGTGCTGGATGGCAGGTTTCAAGAGCTTTGAAGGAAAGGAGTTATGGAGGGATCCATGGAAGTAAGAAGGGGTCATCTTCGCCCACACAGACTGTATTCTCTTCAACACAGCTGTCTTTATTTAACGTAGACTGTGATAAACAGCAGCCAAACGTGGCTTCATTTCAGAACCTCCTATCCAAAGTCATTTTACCCGGCCACCATCACCCCCCTCATGTTCCTGCCTCTGTCTCTCATTCTTGGAAATGCAGAGTAGCGGAAAATTTATGTCAAAACTTCAAAGCTGTGAGCACTCCCAAGGACTGTTTAATCAACACAACTTGCCTTCAACCTTGGAGGAGGCCTCAGGACGTTAAGACTCTATGTAACGCTCAGAGAGAGAATTTTGTTAGACCTTCCAGCTTGTCAACAGGTATGCCGTGGATTTTTAACCACTTTGATGGTAGAGCACAACCCTCCAGCTTCTCTTTTCACCAAACCAGAGCTGTTCATCAGGCTGCACCTCACCTAGCAGACCCGTGGAGAGATTGTCTGTCCCTGGAGAATGAAAACCGATGTCGACAAAGCCTAAGGGCCAACTTGAAGCTGTACGAGATGGGAAAGGGGAGAAAAGAGACAAGTAAGAGCCAAGGGAAGAACCAGGCAAAGTGGGCGTCAGTCCTGGTATGTCTCTGCTTTGTTGAGGGG
Organism: Naso annulatus; assembly: GCA_029783625.1. Classification (NCBI taxonomy): domain Eukaryota; kingdom Metazoa; phylum Chordata; class Actinopteri; order Acanthuriformes; family Acanthuridae; genus Naso; species Naso annulatus. Next base: position 6,021,660 of record JAPZDX010000023.1, on the reverse strand, counting down.
GAGCCAGCGATTCTCTTCACCCTGCGCTCCAGCACACTGAAGGGCAGGCACAAGGGGGATGTCAGGTGAGTGGCAGGCTAAGAACTACACTGTTGTCATGTAGAGTACTGCATCTGTCCTAATTTCCAATCTTTTGCAGTTTTGCAGGGGGAAAGAGTGATCCGTCAGACAGAGATGTGGTCGCAACAGCGCTGAGGGAGGCCAGAGAGGAGCTGGGTGTTACCGTGGCAACAGAGAGGGTGTGGGGCATCCTAAAGCCTCTCAGGGACAATGTGAGTGCTGTTACATTTGCAAGAATTTCAGCCATGCGATGAAGGTGTGACTTGATTTTTTTTTGTTGTTACTATGAACATGTAGGCATTGTGAAACTGGTGGAACTCCACTGATGGCTCTTTGATAGAGACTTTGTTAGAGTCACTTTAAAGACTAAATCTGTATTTGATTGTGACACTGTTTGTGTCTTTTCATCTTTCTCATCAGTCAGGGTTGATGATTGCTCCTGTGCTCGCTAACCTCGGTCCTCTAGAGGAGTTGTCCTTCAAACCAAACCCTGGAGAGGTGAAGTCATCCTTTTCCGACACTTTTAATATTTGACTCCAGTTTGTAATGTGTGCCCATGACTGGAGGTTTTGTTTTTGGAAATGGAGGAGATGAGGGTTGGGTGACATGACGATATATTCCATACAAAAAGAGACAGATGTCATTCGGTAAAGATTTGGAAATACCTTCTTTATGATGTCACACAACAGTCATTCTTGGCTCTTATATACACCAAAGTTATAGTCTAATCGGCTTACTTGCACTTTTATTAAAAGATCTCTGTAGGTGACTTGGTTTTGCGTCTTTTGTGTGACTACTTAAGAGTTAATCCAGCCTTCATTGTTTGTATCTTTTCAATTCTTCTCTAACAGCTTTTCTCTATTTTTAAACCTTGCAACGCAAAGACACAAACGTTAAAACTTCTCTTTTGTGTTTGTTTTTTCTTGTAGAAGTAAAAAAAATTAATGGGCCTGCTTTTTCTTCCCAGGTGGAGGAGATTTTCACCCTCTCCTTATCCCACTTGTGCAACCCTCAGAACCGTGGCTACACTCACTTTCGCACTGGTAACAAGTACGGATACACCCTCCCAGTATTCCGTAACGGGAAGCATCGAGTGTGGGGCCTCACAGCCGTCGCCCTAGACCAAACCCTGAAACTCATTGTCCCTTCTTAGCCACTCAGTCACACTTAAAGCACTACGGCACATCCATCACAAGTCATAAAGATCCAAATATGAAGAATGTGCAATCAAGTTTTGTTTCACAAATTCCTGTCAGGAATCAGTGTGAAGACCTGTTTTTTACTCAATATCATTAGTGAAGGTCATTTTATTTTTGGGAGTTTCACACTCAGGAGAAGGATTTCTTACACTTGCGCACTTTCTAAACCTCTCGTGTATAAGAACCTCGGCTGAATGGATCAGGTGTACGAAAATAATAGACGGCTGAGCTGATGTTACTGAATAAGAGCAGGTTTGAAGTCATAAAAGCAATGCCAATACTGACTGATTTTTACCTGAGTACTAGTATTGTTTGCAGATGTATGTCATGAAATGCTTTGTTTTTTGAAGACTTATACCTCCTTCTTTAATTTGGCTTGAAATCTTCTTTACCACCATTTACCAATTAAATGAATTCTAAGTTAAATTAATGAGTCAGTGAAATAATTGCCGTAAGAGTTTCACATGAGATTCAGATAAAATCCGGACTGTTATAAACACTGAAGTGATAAAAGCTCATTATGTTGTGTCTTGATGAACAATGCAATAAAGGCTGTTTTAAATTTGTTCCTTCTTTTTTTTTTATAGGTAAAAATTGTTTTCACATGATTGACATCAGAGCAATAAATAGTGCAAAAAGACAATTTACAGCAGTGTGATTTCTATTGGAGAGAGAGATTGAAAACTTTCATTCTGCTTTGTTGACATCTGAATCACACACACAATAAAGAAAACTCTTCATCTACATATTTTAAAGCTTTTCTTTTGAAAACAGCTACTGGACCGCAACTTTATATGCTGCGGTATGTAAAGAGGGTTGCAGTCATGTTTTAAGTCACTCTAAGACACAACTCATGAATGCTGCGGACCTGCTGGTCTGAGTTCAGAAAATCAGTCTCCAGTTGTGTAAAATGCAGCCAGTTCAGTCGTCAAAGACTGAAAGAAGAAGGCTTGGGTGAAGATGATCTCTGAAATGTGAAACATTCGGAGCATCATGGCAGCGAGCACTCCATGGGGTCCTTTGAGTCAGGCAGCAGGTGGCAGTTGAAGGGCCAGCTGAAGGAGAAGAGATCCAGAGCTTGGCTGCATTGCTGCTCAGCAGAAGAGCAGACAGAGCGGCAGGGCTGCAGGACGCCACCCTGAGGGCTGCACTGAGGCAGAAACATCCCACACACGAGCCGCCGCAAGGGCTCGAAGCATGCCAGCTCCATCAGCACCTGCACAAGCAACAGAAAAGAAGGGAGTGTGGTTGAATGTTGGCTTTAGACAGTTAAAAAGCTCTAGCTGTTCATGTGTTATTTGTGTTTTTGCTCCCAAGCAGCCCAATTTTAAAGAGAATGTAGCTGTAACAGGAAAATATGGATAATTTAGGAAGTGGTGCATTTGCTCAAGTGCTGTGGTTAAGCACTAATAAGTTAAGGTACTTGAGTCTCTCTGTTTTATTTGACTTCATACTTCTCCACTACATATCAGAGGCCAATATTGTACATAGTTATACTAATAGTTTACTGTGATTATCTGACAACTTTGGTCACCAGTTACTTTTCAGATTACAAGTACAAATGTCCAAATTTGATGATTATGAATTTGAATTTTTATGATAAACTAAAGGATCAAATTTCTCTTTATAGGTGAAGAAAATTCTACCCACTAGCAAGAAAATGCAGTTACAATGATGAAAATGGAAGATCTTCTGAGCTCATGAAAAAAAGATTTTTTAGGAATATATGGTTCTCACAAGACAGTGCTGCTACAAACAAATTGCTGCATTGCTGTAGATCAAACTACCAAACAGTATATTTAGAAGTTAAGCCTTATACAGCAGTAAAATGTTGCAGTCATATTAATGGAAATCAAGAACTTTTTTTGCAGAATGAGTACTTTTGTTTCTTTGAGTTAATTTTGCTGATAATACTTGTAGTATGTTTAACTGCAACCTGCAGCTCTAGAGGTCACTCTGTTTGTTGGTTGGTTGGTCAATAAAAAATCCCCCACTATTTGGTGGCCATAGTTTTCGCCATAGGAGGCTGAAATATGGCGTGGAGGTCAACTGTGTGTGTGTGTGTAGGTGTGTAACTTTTTGGGCCAACTGGCAAAAAGGCAATGGGAGTGGCCTGTAACAAAAAGGTGCATAACTTCTGAATGGATTCATGTGAATGGCCAAACTTGGTGGAAACACACACTTTCATTGGTCATGACTTGCTCCGCCCCTAAATGTTAGCCCGCTATTACTCATCGACTGTTTGATGTAGACTGTAGACTTTTGTGGGAGGCGTCATCACAGACAGTAATTAGCTGATGGTTGCAGCTTTTCGGAATTTGTGCTTGTTAGCAAATTCGCATGCGGGATCTTTGCTTGTAACAAAGTATTTTCACAGTGAAGTATTTTTTTTTAACTTCAGTAAACATTCTGAGTACTCTCCCCACCAATTTCTATATGTTTTGAAGGTAACTTTTACCCGGTACTGTCGCAGGAGAGTTGCAGCTTCTCTCTGATCAGCGATGGACAGCCAGATGTTTGGGAAAGATGTGAGGTTGTAACTGAGGCCATGACACATCTCCACCTCGATGAACTCACATGATGAAACTGAGTGCATAGAGAAAACAAATCATTTCTAATCTTATTTTACGTTTATATAGTCTAATATTTGACTTTCAGAGAACCAGAAGTTCCCTTCTGTCATGTAAATAACTTGTAACAAAATTGAAAGTCAAAGCTAACATTCTTGTTTTTCTGAGTTTGTGTAAAATCAGTTGTCTCTGTCCTACAAACTCTTATTTTGGAAGTGAGTGAATGATTTCAGTATCAAAACTGGCTCTGGTAACAAAACATTTCAGTGCCTGTTATGAGACTGTGATCCGGGTCAGAGATAACAGGGACTCACTGAAGGTGGGGTAGGTGGAGTTGCCACATCCCTGTTCATCTGCTCCGTCAGGACAGTCGTTCCATCCGTCACACAACCACTGCTGCTGGAGACACTCCCCGGTGCTGCAGGCAAACTGGCTGGGAGCACATGTCCCTTTAAAAAAAGAAGGAAACACATTGGAGAGTGTTAAAGAAAGCAAAACGTGACATAGGTGCTGGAAGAAAGTACACTAACAGAAAAGATTTTAGGCCTTTGAGTTTAACAAAGTGTCAGGTGTGATTTGGCAATTTTTGTAAAGCAAAGACGAAAAAAAAAGAAGAAGCGGTGTGAAGGAAGGAGAGGAACAAAGGAGACAGGAAGCAAAATAAAGGAAGAAAGAAACAAATATGGTAAAGAAAAGTGATTAGAGGCAAGCAAAATAATAAACTCACCACTAACACTTTGATTAAAAATTAATTAGCTTCACAAAAGCTTGAACTCACTGTCCAGTACAGACACAGCCTGATATGTTGCATTGAAGCCACTGTCAGCAACGCCCTCATCAGCCACAAACATCACAGTCATGTGGGGGCCGGAGGAGGTCAAGTCTGGAGGAAAGGAGGTCCCACAAAACCTGAGAAGGAGATGGAAGAAACAAAAGCTGCTTCAGAACGTTGTGATTAACTTTATTTACCCTAAATGTACAAAAAAACTGCACGCACAGACTAAAAGATCGGACCGTAGTTGGTCTCACCTTCCCAGCACTTTTCCAGCTCCTGTATTGACGCTGTCGTGCACCTCCACGTAGTCAAACTCACACACATCCTGAGTCTCCAGGCTGAAGTTCCTGAAGCTCAGTGTGATAACGTGACCCTCCTCAACTGATAAATACCATATGCACAACTGATGGGAAACAGAAGAACATGACAATGAAACAAATTTGGTTAAGTGTTTTGTCACTCTAAAGAGGTTAAAAGTGTACCTGCTGGTGAGGATAAGGCCCGGGGTGGTTTGGACTTGCCAGGTGACCGTATGGCCCGGTCTTCTGTCCACCACACTCTGCGGATAGGTCAGGGTTAGACAAGAACTAGCGCAAATTTGCAATAGCTGCAACCAGCAGCTAAAATGTTATAGTCGTCTTCATCACGTTACCATCAAGTTACAGACCCATCATAAATGAAAAATTACTATCTGCAGTGATGCCTCTACTTGAGTCTAAAGTCTGAGTTATGGAAAGGGCTGGGGTGAACTGTGGGGGTGGGGCAAACATGACCAATAAAATTGTGTTTGTGTGGGTTTCTACAACGTCATGTCCCCTTATACAATAGCCAATTGGCATGAACACAAACACACACCTTCACACACACACTTGACCTCCATGCAAACTTGACCTTCTAGGGTGAAACTGTGGCAACAAAAGAGTGGGGAACTTTTGTGAAGTGACTGACCGACAGACAGAGCGACCAAAAGAGCAGGGGTTCCCAAACCTTTCAGCCCACGACCCCCAAAATAACAGTGCCAGAGACTGGAGACCCCCATCGACCCTGGAGGGGGCATATAGCATTGTGCACAGCTTTGCACAGAGAGTACTAGGCCTACGCAAACATGGGCATCAATACAGAACAAAAGAGCAACAGTCTAACAGCCATAATATGATTTAAAAGTAATTAAAGAAAGAATATAACCAGAAGCAGCACAATTATGAGGTAAATATGCAATTTTAAATCATTTAAAAAATTTATTTGTTGTATGGAAGGCATCTTGCAACCACCTCTCTGTGTCTCACGACCTGCAGGTGGGTCCTGACCCCCACTTTGGGAACCACTGCTATAGAATCCAGTCCAGTGTCTGCATGTTCTCACCTTTGTGTTTATGGCTGCAGTTGGCCTCGTCTGTTTGGTCTTCACAGTTTGGATGACCGTCACACACAGACACGGGCAGCAGACAGCGACCACTGTCACACATAAACTCATCTCTGGAGCAGCTCTCTGAGGGAGCACATAGCAGATACACGCACAGATGCACATGAGTGCAAATGGGCGCGAGTGCAAGAGTACATGTATTTGCAGATACAAGCTACTGACTGTGTCCACGCTGGATGGCCCTGTACTGTGCAGTGAAGCCACTGTTTGCGATGCTGCCATCAGAGCGGAAGGTGACCCACACTGTGCTGCTGTTTGTGTTGACTGTAGGTGGTGCCACGTTACCACAAAACCTGCAGAAGGGAACAACAGGACATTAAATACTGTCAAATTTCTATTTGAGTAATCTGCTTTTTTTCCCTCCACATTGCAGTCTTGGAGTTGCCTCTTTGGTCTGGACTTTGCACTTTAAACTCTACTCGTATTTACTGTAAAAAAAAAAAAAAAAAAAAAAAAAAAAGTATTTGTGGCAAGTCATGTAACATTTTTTGTATTTCAGGAATCAGGTTGCCACATTTTCCTGGAATCAATATCAGAAAAAGAGGTCAAAGTATCAACAAACATTGACATCTTTCCATGAAACCTATAATAGGCTACCAGGAAGTCCTCTCCAACTATGATAGATCTTTAGTGCCATCTACCAACAGTTTAAGGTAATGACACGAACCCTGATGATGTTCCTTAAAAACCTTTACCTCTGGGGAAATAAAATGGATTGTTGTGTCTGATCCCAAGGTTATGTGTGCACCAACTCAAGGAAGGAGATCCAATGATCGGACTGTATTTCTCCAGTTACCTTGTGCTACTTTAAGGGGAACATAAATGTCTTTCTGTTAAGTTAGTTTCACCTTGTACATTAATTGGACCAGCATACAGGATAATTTCAGTTTAGTCTCTCATTTTTTTGCACTGAGATTTGTATTTTCCAGAGCACTCATCCTTATTTTGCCTCCTCATTTGTAGGTTTGTTATCCTGTGTAGCGCAACAAAAAACAATCAAAAATGTGGAGTTGAAATTTCAAGTCTTTGGCAAGAGAAGAATTTAGCAAGCTTTGAAAAGAGAGTTCAAGGCAAAATAAAATGAAATGATTTATGACACGATCTAAACAACTGATCGGTGCGTGCGGTGACAAAGGCCCTGACTTATAATAGCTGAGGTCTGACCAACCTGGTGACCACAGAGCTCTGCTCTACCTGCACCTCAAGCCAGTCAAACAGACAGGGAGACGGTCCCTCCACAGCCAGAGAGGAAACGTGGATCTGGACCAGGGAGGGGGGAGGCACTCGGATCACCCACACGCACAGCAAGTTGGGAGGGTAGGAGCCGGGGTGGTTTGGAGAATTAAAACTGCCCTCTGAGCCAGTCAAAACTCCTCCACAACCTGAGAGACAGATAGGAAGGCCTTGTTTAGTTACAAGATAGGTAAGGGTGTTGTGAAAGCAAATATAAAACTTTTATTTGTTTAGGATGGATATGAGATTAAGCTTTAAAAATTCTAATTAAAAAAAAAAGAAATTTAAATGAATTATATTAATTTACAATACAAATGGCCAGTTTGCTTGATAGTCTTACGTGTCTCAGAGGGTGGGATCCTTGCAGGTTGTGGTGCTGCTGTACTCTCCAGTTGACTTGAATTGGCAGAGATTGTGGGTAAAGTGTGGGACGCTCCGTCTCCTGCACTCTGCAGGTCTACAGGGCTGGTGGACAACAACTGATCATCCACTGCCTGTCCTTTTATCTCTACATCAGGGACAGAATACAAAGATTCAGGATGGAAACAAAATCCTGGAGACTAATCAAAGAGTAAACTGAAAGAAAGAAAGAAAGAAAGAAAGATGGATGCTAACATGCATCCTGTTTTTTTACTTACCTTGTACCTTTATAGTAAAAACCAAAAAGAGCACAGTTAAGTTTGTGATGTCACATCAGATCTAAATTAATAAAATCACTTTTAAAAAAGTCACTGAATTTCTTTTTCTTTGCAGCAACTGATTTGAAGCACAGCAGGGACTCAC
>JAPZDX010000023.1:5915096-5930997 GCA_029783625.1 Naso annulatus | reverse complement strand
GTGTGTGTGTGTGTGTGTGTGTGTGTGTGTGTGTGTGTGTGTGTGTGTGTGTGTGTGTGTGTGTGTGTGTGTAACTGACTGTTTGCATATTTGAACATGACAAGAGACGTGACAGACAGGGAGGCAGAGTGAGGAAGGTAGACAGAAGCAGAGCCATGCAACAGATCGTGTCGTCTCTGTCAGAACTTTGTGTTACCTGCTACGTGTGATTTTAATGAAGAGTCGCATTTCATTTCCTGTGTGTGTCTCCTTCCTCGTCTATTGGGTGTGGTTATCTTGGAGTCACTATAAAACTGTGAATCGTGGACCTCTCTGCGTATGCGTGCATGTTTCCTGTTTTCGGTTTTTGTTTTGCATGTTTTTGCCAACTGCATGCACAAGTAAATTCGTGAAAACCTAATTGTGTACTGACTATTTGTATTTGTGTGTGCATGCATTTCTGGTCTGTGTGTGTGGGTGTACGTACAAGGCCTGTAGCGAGCTGCAGTGTGTATTGAGGGCAGTACATCAGGGTAAGGCAATCTGCCTCTGAACAGCTCCTTCAGGTGAGATTTATCACCACTGCACATGGCCTCTTATTATGGGGATGGATTCCCTACCTCTGTATCTGGTCGTGCACATGTGAGCGCGTGTGCGTGTGTGTGTCTTAGTTCACCCCACACCCACCCCAGTCTGCATCCTTATTAAAGTGCTGCAGAGGGAAGCTGCCATTGGTTTGCGTTGACTCCACCCTCGACAACTCCTGATAGGAATCCAGTGGACACTCACAAACAGTGGGAATAATATAAATGGGGAATGACAAGACAGAAGAAATAACAGTGAGAGGAAATGAAAGGAGAAATATGACTTTATTACCTCTCCCCTTCTCCTAATGCACCTTTTTGCCTGTAGTGTGCAAGTTGCAACCAAACAAAAACTACAAATTCCAAATTTCCTGCCTCGAAGTCACGCAGGGTCCCAAAGCAGTGGAGCTGACTGACAGTCAGTTAGGTAGCACTGGAGAAATAGGTCATAGAGCTAAAAATACTTATCTATGTCTCTCTCATTCTCTCGGTCTCTCTCCATCCTGTCTTCTAAAAAAAAAAAAAAAAGTCAGAAGTAAAACAGATAGAAAGTCTAAATAAGGGGATGATGAAAGGAACAACTTGAAAAAAGAAACACCCTTAAAAAACATCAGACCTCAGGCTCACTCCCAGACGGATGAAGAAAGAACTCAGAGCAAGAAAGGGAATGAGAGAGTGCAACTGTGTGCGTTTCCCATTGTGTGTGTGCGTGTATGTGTGTGTGTGTGTTTGCGTGTCTCCATCCACACGGGGTGATACCGCACAAATGAGCGAGTGAGGGAATGAAAGGGAGAGATTGAAAGAGAAAGAAAGATCTAGAAATGGATGCTCAGGCTGTGGTTTCAACCATCACGTGGGGCTGTTTGCACACAGAGACGGTTATTACATGGAACTCATTTAGCTCGGCTCAGTCAGGCAGGGCAGAAATAATATTATATAGGCCCTGCCACAACTGCTGCCAATACCACAGCACATAATCATCCACAACTCCCCCTCAAATCATCACAAAAAAACTGGGACACCTGCACCTTTTATCACTGTCATAAAGTCAAATTCCTTTTGTTAATTGAATTGAATTGTACGTTGCTGCAAAGGTATTTTCATTTTTAAGGATTTTATTATCTACTTCATGAGCAGGAAACATCATAATTATGTCATCGTATCATCTTCTTTGTAACTAACATGATGCCACAAAGGAATATATTGTGTAATTTTGGTATGACCAGTGGATATGAGCACTTTGTGGCAGTGGACTGTCCAAATCTACAGTAAATCCCCTAAAGGAACACTTAGGAAAAAGCTATCCAACAAGATTTGAGGGGATCCGACAAAATGTACTTTTTGCTGAATATTAAAGTGGTGACATGCCTTGACTCACAATGTAAAGAACCATGGTGGAGTGCAGTGGTGTTGGGTGGTGGTGGGGGGGTTGAGGATAAGCGACTTGGAGGGCTCAGATGGTCTGAGGCTGAAAAAGGAGGAAAATGGAAAAGAGAAGGGCGAGCGAGGCAGAGAGGAAATGGCTGAACAAAAGGGAGATGGCGAGGAAGGAGTGATGGATGGAGAAAGTGATGAAGAAGGAGGGAGAGAACGTGGGAGACGGGGCAGCAGGGGTGATGGGAGGACAGGGAGAAAATAAGAGGGGGAGAGACGGAGGAGAGGGGAGGAAGAGAGATTAAAATAGTCTCTAATCCAGCAGAGAGATAGACGGAGAGAGAGAGAGAGAGAGAGGGCTGGTACGGGGAAATGCCCTGTAGATCGGAGCGAGCTGCTCTCCTCCACTGATTTGCCTTTGCACACAAATGAACCCTCCACTGTACTTTCACACACACACACACACACACACACATCAGTTGGCTATAACACTACATTGAAGTCTTGGCAGGGTGATAAGCAACAATTGTAACCGCTTCCCACCGAATTTACATGCTCTGAATTAATTATGATTTATCTCTGAGATTCAACAAACTTTAAGGACATTTAGGGACACGACCGGCTTTGTCTCCGGCGCACTGCCAGCCACAGTATCAGGGTTGACGTTAAACCAAATTTTTGCTACTTGTTTGGCCCATTTTACTGGCTGGGCCCCTAATTTGTAAGCCTCTAATAGCAAGTTTGTTTGTCGACATGCTAATTACCAGGGCTTGTTTAAAAGCTGATCTCAGTGTGGTAACTGGAACGTAGTTAAACCCATACTGCGTAACGATGGCATTTATACAGTTGCTGAGATGTTAAAGGCGGCGTTGATTGCTGTGGCCTTGTGTAATAAATACATTCAGCTTTATTGTTGCACACAGAGTTGGATGCTGTAGTGAAACTGAGTACCAACATCCCCGCAGGTCGCAGTCTGGCTGGCAACTTTGCTGCTTTGTTCCATGTCTGCTTTTTGCTGTTTTTCTAACTTTATGTAAGCACTTAAAATCAATACGAGGCCACCAAAAATGGGCACTAGTTCATTAGTTACTGGCCCTGAGCCTCTTTCTTTAAGCTTCTGCTCTCTACTCCTTCTACTCTCTCCCCATCCTTTTTCTCTTCCTGCTACCACAACCTCATCTCCCCCCTCTGTCCATGCAAATCAGTGGATTTAATCCCCTTGACATGGTGTCAGTGAAGGCCTCTGGGAGCAATCTGGCCACACTTTTGGCTCTGGTTGGATGAGCATCCCGTACAGGAGAGAGAGGAGAGAAGAGAAGAGAAGAGGAGAGGAGAGGAGAGGAGAGGTTCTCAAAAGTCCCACATTACAGCCTCCATCCAGTCCACCTGTCCATCCCTGTGCCATTATCACAACATTCCTCCATACCTTCTTACTAGAATGCATTTAAAACTTAGAATTATTAACCTTACATCTCTTTATTCAGGTGCGTGCTTTGGTTTGAGTAAAATGCGTTTTGTCCAAAACACTAAAATAGCATCACAGTCAATCAGGGCAGCATGCAGTTGCCCAATCAGTCCCATCCCAGTTTCCTCTCTCCACTCTTCTTTAAAGCAGGCACGTACGGGCCAGTCGCTCATGGAATTGCACGAAATGTCGCCTGTGTCTACATGACAGAGAGGCTGACAGACAGACAGACAGGCGGTCTATCCCACATCCCTGCTCAGGTGAAACCTGTGCAGCGTCCGATATGCGCCCGTTTTTGCACACAGGTCTCTGACTTTTCTTTGTTTCAAACTGCCTAAGCCGGATCTTTTGTGTGCCCAAACACTCATCGGTTGTATTTTTATATTGGAGCTATTGTGGTGTTTTTTTCCCCGGCTAGATCCCTGTAAGTACCCACTGACAGACGCACATCAGCCACCTTTTTGGCCGGAAGCCCAGGCGGGCAGCAGGCGTCTGCATTCCGCTGAAACCAGTCTCGGAAAAACAAAAAAGACCCCCCAAAAACCTGCACAAAGGGGATCATTACAGGAGAAACTTCACGAGAAATCCAGCCGTTTTAAGACCCACTGGTGGAGAGAAATGTCCGCCAAGATGCACGTTAAGTATAAAAACGCCAGATTGCAATATAGATTTTATTCTAGGCGCTGAAAGATGAAAGCAAGTCTCGGAGTTGAAGCCGTGCACCAGCGTATTTACCTCAGCCTATATATTTCCGAGAGGTCCGGCAGTAAATGTAACGCTGCAGCCAAAACCCCGAGCAGTGAGCTTCATCCTGCCTACCTGTTTACCCTCTCTGTCCAAAAAATGTGCACACAGGTTTTGTAAAGCCATCTAAGCTCCCTTGCCTTCCGGCCAGCCTGCCACTCCAGCCTGGCTTTGACCGTGATCTTGGCTGGCTACATTGGCAAGGGACATGCCGGGTCACCCAAATCTACCTCCAGCATTCCTCCATATCCCTGCACACACGCTGCTGATGGCTCAGGGAAAATTATTACATGAATCGCATCGGAGCGCACAATAATCCCCTCGTGCCAGAAAACAGAGCTCCACGTCAGCTGCAAATACAACTTTTCTTTATGGCTGATTCGCATCCGCTGACATTATCTCCATCCCTGCTCTATGCATTGCATGTATAGATGTGTTGGTAATCATGCTGAGAAATATCTGCAAATTTCAGGCTCTTAATTTGCACTGACAGCATGCACAAAAACAAAAACGGCGCAAACGCTCAGGAAAGGGGTTCTACTTACGATTTGAGAGGGTTCTGTACCGCTGTGGCCATTTTGATATAGTATGATAGAATGCAACACTGCAGAGCCCGGTATTGTACATGTAATGTAGCAGCTATTTCAATTTCATTCATTCTCTGGGGCTGCGGCTGGAGCGGGCAGCCAATGGGAGGCGGGAGCGCTCCGTGACAGCTTTGGGGAAGTGTAGTCTTTTACGCATGTCAACATGAGACGCGCCGAGGAGGAGCGCACTACAAGTACCGGCGGGGAGAGCGGTGCAAGTGGACCACAGTCCCGCCTCGGACTTGTAAGGGCAAAGCCGTCCCCCCAGCTCTGAATTTATATTAAAACAACGTCTACAGAATGTAGAGGTTGGGTTGAAGCGCTGTCTGTCAGGCTGAGGATGCCAGTTTCTCTTATGCATTGTTCTCTCATGCATGGGCGAGATTTGAATCTGCACTGACTAATCCCAAAATTGCATCATAATATAGTACTGGCAACTTGATTTACACACTTAAGACTGATGATGAAGAATTCATAAAGCCAGAATAACATTAAAAATCAATGTTTATTAATTCATTCTTTACATTATATGCAGGGATAGGCCTAAAAGGTAATATCCATATTAATTTATTTATACGGGCAAAGTATCACTTTTGCCTTTGCACTATTTCTATATAGCATTTGAGGTGGTTAAAATAATGAAAAGTTGGATAATTTAGTATATTAAATTACAGGCTATCACCCCTGGTGAAAAGTTTATGCCACTTATTTTAGGGTTCATTAACTTGTTGTGTCTACATAACCTCACATCAGTGGTGGCATGTTGATAGGTCCATGGTTAATCTTATATTATCTATGTTAGGTAGCTGTGCACTGAGAAGCTTTAATTATTCATTAATCGGGGCGATGGGTTGAGAGTGGGTCTATAATTGATTCTTTCAGACATTTGTCTCTCATGGTTGAGCCCAGAGAAAGGCTGGGACCCCCTCCAATCTCCTCACCCCTCCACCCTTTCCTTCCCTCCTTAATTCCTCCCCATCTGCTTTCTCTTTCTATTTGCATACTTTCTCGTCCATGTCTTGTATCATTATTTTACAAAGTGCTAAACCAGGCTAAAGCTTAGTTCAGCTGTTAGTGTTTATTGGAACTGTCCTTAACATTTATTTCATTTGGAAGGAAGGAAGGAAGGAAGGAAGGAAGGAAGGAAAGGCGGACGGAAAGAAGGAAGGAAGGAAGGAAGGAAGGATGGATGGATGGATGGATGGATGGATGGATGGAGCTCAGCCAGGACTGTTAGAGCAGCAATGCTGGAATTTCTTTCTCTATGTCATGTTAGCAGCAGTGGCGCCGCTCTGAAGCCATTCAGTGACATGTGATATTTATAGATCTGTGCTAACAAATATTTAATGAACATTAGCAAGCAGCTCTAACATGGCAGCACTGCTCCAATAAAACACTCTCTGCCAGTTAAGTGAAAATTTGGATTCCCTGTGTGTTGCAGACATTATTCATTCAATTCAGTTCAATTCAGTTCAACTGACTTCATTTCAACTCAATTTAGTTCAGCTCAATATAAGTGAATTTAATTCAATTTAATTCAATTCAGTTCAGTTCAACTTATTATTTACTAAGCGCCTTTCGTGCAAAATTGCAATACAAGGTGCTTGACAATAAATAGAGATTTACAAAAAGAAAACCTGAATTAGTTGCTGTTGCAAATTACACATTTTGTTTGTTTGTTTTACTAGCGGAAATAATAAATGGCCTGGATTTTGTTTGGTTTGCATGATTGTTCAAAGCTTTAAAAGTCTACAGAATTCGCACAGAATTTATGGGTGCGTGACTTTATCATCTCATCTAATTTTATGCTTCTGGTTTTCTCACCTGCCTTCAAAAGTTTGTTCGAAGACAGCTCCTGTGCTATTCTGCACTATGACCACAGGGTGGTGCTGATGTACCAGATAGCACGCTGACAGAACGCACACACAATGCGTCTTACGTCACTTCTTGCGTGCTCCCGGCTCCTCCTGCAGCGTCGGCCGTACACGCGCCGATGTTGTGATTGACGGGAAAACGGGAGTCATGTCGAACTTTCGTTTTGCCTTTCGCCGTCACAAATATGTTTTGACGAATTGAACAACAATGTCCGACATACTAATGAAGGAAATGGAGAGTGTATCGATCAGTCCAGCGAAGGCGGAAGAGCGTCCGAGCAGCGTCCGGAGCTTCCTGCTGGTGGATGAACAAGAAAACCTGCAGGTAAAGTTAGCTAACGTCAACCGAGCTAGTGGCTGCTAACATGTAGCTGCTATGCTAAAAACGGTGGGCTACCTTAGCTATCTGCTGGCACTGATGCTAACAGGTGTCGTGCTGATACATGAGCCCGATTAGCTAACATAACACTATGTTTGGTTATTCTTCACTCAACAACATGAGCTTGTTGTGTCAGATTTCTATCATTTCCTCCGCGGTTTGTTAACTTAACGGTTATCATGTTCGACTATAACGTTGGATATGATAATGCGGTCATGATACGTTAAAAAGGGGTCATGATATCTCAAAGTAAAAGTGCAGAAACTGTATCTGAGGTCGGCAGAGCAGCCAGCAGGTTTCTCTTGGGGAAAGTCCCCGGTGAGTCATGCAGCACAGCTGACCCACTGGGAGGCAGCCTGTCATTGTTGATACAGCAGTACAAAGTGCGAATGGTACTGCTTAGTTTTACACCTATCCTATCAGCTAGTCTGAGATGTAGACACCCAAAATTTTTGTCATAAGAGAGCTGAAGACTCAACAACACATTACTGAATGAATACAGCCTTTATTGTACAAATTTTTATTACTGGGTTGAATGTGAATAATCTCAAAGTTAATAGCACACACACAGAACTCAGTCCTTGTTGCTCCCTGTCATCCAAAACTGAATTGTTCACTCAAAGTAAAAACCTTATTCCTTGATTCAGTGAAATCAGTAGGAGAGTTAGTGAGACGGCTCCATAATCCATTCTCTGTCCTCTTGATGTTCTCCCTCCTCTTCCTCCAGATCCGTGATGAGTCTGAGTTTGTGGGCAGACTCGGCTGTGGGGACGTAGCAGGAGTCAAGGTGCTCTCCATCTTTGGTAACACTGGCGATGGCAAGTCCCACACCCTCAATCACATCCTGTTCGGTGGTGAGAGTGTGTTCTACACCTCCAAGTCCCCGAGCTCCTGTACGGTGGGAGTGTGGGCTGCATATGACCCCAACCTCAGCCTGATCGCCCTGGATACCGAGGGACTTTTGGGGGCTGCGTGCAACCAGAACCAGAGAATGAGGCTACTGCTAAAGGTAATTTGAGTTGTATCCTTTTGTTTTCTTTTGCAATAAACTGATAGCTTGATGTGTTCAAACAAATTGTTTGTCCTCACATCTTACAGTGTACAGTTCAAATGTTGATCATGGCTATTTGGTTTTGTTTTCATAAAGGTTGGTAGTTAGCTAGCAATCATTCACAGGCCTCATAAATTTCCTAATGAATCCTTAATTGCATGATTGCATCTCTAGAGCACTATGTTCTTGGCTGGTAAAATAGCGCATTTGGGTTCTTTTTGTTGACTTTCTCACACAGTTAACGTTATTTCTGAGTACCATATGCCCGTTCTACACTGGACATGATAAACACATAGAACTCTCTAACCAGCGGTTTAAAAAATAAAAATAATAAATAAATCACAGGTAAATGTCTGCAGCAGTCACAGGTTTTTAATCAGCTGCGACTCCACTGGGCAGTTATGTAAGCATGACACACGGGTGGACACACTTTATTTGCCACTTTTCTGGCCCAGTGTTTTGACAACATGGCTGTATCAACAGTAACTACAGTGAAGGCAATGAAGGTCATACTTCTGAAGGACTTTTTTGTGATCCCAACATTAAATTTCATTTTTCTCTATCCAAACGTCTTCACAGTCAGCGCTGAATTTGAAAGTGAACCTGAAGTAAAAGATTTAAGATAGTTAATGCTGTGATATTGTCACGGGCTTCTTTCCTGCTGTTCCCGGCAGGATTGTGATGTTGAATGGGAAACACCAGAAAACCGAAAAAAAAAGAGAAAAGAAAAGAAAGAGGCAAACTGGCAAAAAGAAAGAGTCACTTACCTAATTTTTGTGTTTATCTACATTAAAAAAAACAACTGCATATTTGTATTTTTTTTAAATGGTAAAAAATGGTCCCTAAGGGCTCCCAATCACGTGACTAAGATTAATGTGACCTGTCTATCTTGTCTATCTTCCATATTCTTGCACTGTAACTTACTGTCTAATTCTTCATCTGTTTTTTTTTCATGGTAAAGATCATTGATGCTCCCTCGTCTTGTCTTAGTTCCATGTACTTTCATTTTTTCCAGGTGTTGGCGGTGTCTGATATCGTGATCTATCGTACTCGGGCAGAGCGTCTCCACAACGATATGTTCCTGTTCCTGGGCAGTGCCTCAGAGGCCTACAGGAAGCACTTCACCCAGGAGCTCAAGGCGCTCTCTGACCGCTGCGGCCTGGACGTGCCCCTGTCTTCTCTCGGTCCTGCTGTTATCATCTTCCAGGAGACGACGCACACACAGTTGCTCGGTCACGGTAGGAGAGACAAACACATGCAATGGCTTGCATGTAGTGTTGCATGCAATGGGTCCCTGCTGTTCAAATAAAATCCATTTTCTCCTCCTGTCCCTTGTAGATTCAAAGTTGAGCGGCCACGCTGACACGTTGCTGAAGAAGCGCTTTCACGACCTGAACTTGGGGACAGATGCCTTCAGCTCGGTGCAGTATGTAGGCACCCAGACCATCACGCCTCCCACTGACTACAGCACACTGCTGGAGGCCGTCAGGCAGCAAGTGAAGAACACACACACACGCTCCCCCCGCCAGCCCGGCATAGTGTTTCACGCTCTTGAAGTAAGTGGTGGACCATTACCTTCAGTGTAAAGCGTCACCAAAAAGAGTTTTAGAGATGGAGACAGTAGAGTAGGAGCACTGCTGGGTCTTTCAGATGATTACATACGGGTGCTCTTTGGAAATTTTAGTGTCTTCTGCTTTTTTAAACTTATCAAAAGTTCTTTGCAAAGGTGTAAAACAAGCTTAGTAAAAATCATAAGGTGCAAGTCTCCTTAAAAAACATTCCAAGGCACACTGTCAGATTTGTGTGAAATTTAAAATGCCTTTATTTTACATGGCAGTTCTTTTTAAAAATAATCAACGTGTTGCAACCGGCATGGGTCCTCATCAGGGCATTTGTTAGTAGTGACCTGCACGCCTAGACAGCATTTTATTACTGAGGTGAGGTTTGGAGTTTTAGGACATTTGAGAGTAACAAAGATTTACTCTAGGTTAAATGTTACTCTTGCAGTCTTGACTCTGATGTTGTTTTGTGTTCCCTTTTTCCTCTTCCCCATCCATCTTCTCCTTCCTTTTATTTCTCTAGGCGCTAAGTGAGCGCTTCTGTGGGGAACTGTCAGACGACAAGATGACCCTGTACTCCTTTTTTCCAGATGAGTACTTCACCTGCTCCGCTCTCTGCCTCAGCTGCAAGTAAGTCATCACAAATGTTTTTACTCGGGTGCTCAGTCTCTGTTTCTGCCTCCAGCTTTTCTTATTCTGCAAACAGCATTCACCTAATCATGATTGTATCTGTGTTTGGAATGTACATAACAAGACTGCCTGTATCCATGACAACAGCTGTCTCAGTGGCTAGCTAGGTTGCTGTAAAGGACATTTTTGTTCCACTTTAGCTTTAAATCGTAGGCATTAATTGTGTCGCTAAGGGTGAAAATACACTGTTCACTTATCAATACAGTACATGAATTGGGAAGTTTAAAGCTAACAGGCTAACATCAGTGTTAGCTTCTCCAACAGGATAACATCAATGTAATCATTGTAGATCGGGAACATGTTGTTAACATCAGTCGGGATGGTTTTGAAAAGTCATATTCCTGTCTTGGGTAAAGACTGGATTTTTTTGTGCATTTGGGATACATGTTTCTTTTAAACCCAAAAATTGTAAATGGAATTCTAAATTTGTTTCCTTTCAGCAAGTTTTGACACAGTTCTCATGGTTTAACATTTCTCAATATGTAGATGTTTGCTGTGGAGACGCAGAAAATGTTTTTTAGTGCTTCTTGTAAGACCCTGATTAATATTCAGATCAGTTTGGTTTTTTTTTCTTGTCCCATCACATGTCTGTTGGGGATCTTAAATTTTGACTAACTATAATTCTTTTCACTCAAAACACTCGAGTTGGGAAACATCCTTCTTCAGAATCTTCACACAGCATTTAAGGGCTTTTATAACCAGATGGAAACATAAACGGACACGCAAACAGAACTCTTTGGGTGAATCACAGAGCTGGAATTTATTTTCTCAAAGCAGAAAACTTGTTGTTCTTCGTGTGGATGTTAACTGTCGCCCCAGTGGGACAGATAAAGCCTAATGTGCTTACCATATTTTTGGAAAGGAGGAATGGGAGTCTCCTACTCTCTTAGTTTCTTCGTTATGGAAAGCTGAGAGAAGTGTGAGTGGGAGAAATCACAGCAGCGGCTCTGAAAAGATTCAGTCCTGCACTAATGAACTGCACACGTCATTCTTACTTTTACAAAACCTGCGCCCATCCCTGACTGATGTCTGTCATGTTGTTCTGAAGCATGTCGTGTTCTATCCCGTCTTCAGCATTCGTTGTAAAAACGGAATGAACCATCTGAGAGACAGGGTTCCCCACATGGCAGATGGACTGTGCCAGTATGCACACCAGTACAACAACAAGGTCCTTATCTGCAAGGTAAGACTGACCCCTGACACCGGCCTCACCTGCCGGTGAAAGTGATCTGACACCAAGTTCAAACTGGGGTTTTGTTTATGTGGTTTCAGTTGTTTGCTTTTTTGCCATTTTTTGTAGCCCAATTTCTAATTACATGACTCTGTTGGGGTTTTGTCTCATGTCTTCAGCGGTGCTATGAAGGAGGCAGAGAGGTGATTGTTGTGCCCAAGACGTCAGCGTCCTCTGACAACCCCTGGTTTGGACTGGCCAAGTATGCCTGGTCAGGGTACGTAAACACACACACACACACACACATTCATTGCCTTTCTTCCAGCCATCTCATAATGTCTCTCCCTCTCAGCTATGTGTTGGAGTGTGCTAGCTGTGGTGTAATCTACCGCAGCAGACAGTACTGGATGGGAAACCAGGACCCCGAGAGCAGCGTGGTGCGATCTGAAGTCAAGCATGTCTGGGAGGGGGTGAGTACCCCACCCGTCTTCTTCTTCTTCTGGTTTTTGGTTTTATCACCAAAAAAAAGAACAACAACAATAATAAAATTGTTTTTATTTTAAGCATCTGATGTTTGAGCTTGTGCTGCGTTAACTTTCATAGCAGCTCTTCCAGGCGAGAACATGAAGTTGAGAATGCCTGACATTATAACATTGTTGTTAGCTAAACAGTTTGATACAGCTGTTCCATATGCACAATGCACTAAAATGGCAAATTCTCCCATGAAGTTTGGTGAGCAGGTATTGTCACCAAAAAGACCTGCAAGTGATTCGTTTGAACTTTTTGTCGCTGCACAGGAGGGACTAATTTTTCCAAACAAGCTTATATTTTCCGTCCCTCCCAGTGCTCCTTTACTCCTTGATTTACCTGTGCTTCTCTTCTCTTACTGTCTGCATTTTCCATCCTTTTTTCTTTACCTAGTCGGACACCTTTCTGACCACCCACCAAAACGCCGCCCAGAGGGTCCTGGATGGGATGAACTACATGATCCAGTCAGTGTCGGAGTACAGCACCGGCCCCACTAAAGCTGTCACTGCCTGGCTCACTGACCAGGTGGCGCCACCATACTGGAGACCCAACGCAGAGATCACTGTGAGTATGAAGAGATCAAACTGAGAACAAGATTGAAGTTGTAGTACACACGGCTACATGTAAAAATATCTCTTCTTTTCAAAATACAGCTTGACACAAAGAAGTTTGACATTTGACAAAAACTCAGTTCCTGCTGTAACAATGTTGTCATGTCTTTCCTTTCCGTCATCGGATCCCTCTCTCCCTGTCAGGCATGTCATGGCTGTCAGAAGGTGTTCGTGGAGGCAGAGAGGAAGCACCACTGCAGATCATGTGGCGAGGGTTTCTGCCATCCGTGCTCCAGCCGCAGGATGCCGGTGCCTGAGAGAGGCTGGGGCAGCAACCCTGTCAGGGTGTGTAAGGCCTGCTACCAACAGGGAGGACCAGTCCACACTAACAGCCAAGGTGAGCCACTTCCTGCCAGTTAGTGAACCTCCACCAGGCAGCTTGTTTCAAATGAAGTACCATAAAATCGGCTTGTAAGACACACTTGTAATACCTTTTTTCCATCTAAAACGTGAGGCGCGACCAATATACCAGTATAAAATGGAAAGAGAGGTATTTTATTGTGTTCCGGTATTTTCCTAGCAGATGCTGCTATAAGCGAGCTAAAGTTTTATCACATGTCCACCAGTGCAGTCGCCACCATCACAGTCACAGCGACCATTGTTACCGTAGGCTGAGCGTGACTACCTCACTGGTAGCCAGCAGGATTGCAAACTCGACACGGCCAAAACAGATGGTACTAGAAAGAGCTACTTAATTTTGAGTTGGTAAAAATATTTTATTATTTTCGAAGTCAGAGAGGAAGTGTTTTTTTTTTTCCTTTAATATGTAGCACCTGACCAAGCCAGAAAACCAAGACCGTATCATTGGTGTGTGTTTTGAATGTGTTTCAAATAAAAAAATAATTTGAAGTAGTGTTGACAGGGTTGACTAGAATACACGTTTGTAATAACAGAAAAGCCTTTTTCTTTCTGGGAGACACCCAACTACAGATTGTGTCTTTTATACCTGTGCGACTTAAATTCCGGATTTTACGGTATTTGCAGATCATTTTATATGCATTGACTGAACAGGGACAATTAGCACGATGGCTTTTTGTTTCCTGTTTTTTCCCTTCCGAATTTTAAAGCATCTTTTTCCAGCTAATTTGTCATTTCTGATCTAAACTGCTCCTAGATTTTCAACTAACTTAATAAAATATATGTAATTATGTGTCTTATAACTCACAGACAGTGTCATAGTTACATCTCTGAATATTTAAAGGATCAGAATCCAAACTGTTCATTACAAATAGGAAAAAATGTTTTTGTCTACTGTACATGTGTACCGTTGTCTGTGTCTCACACACATACACAAACCTCTTTCCTGCAGTGTGTAAGGTGGAGCCTCGTGGTCTGATAGCTCGCAGGGTGACGGAGGTGGCCCAGTCGACACTGGACATGGTCACCACAGCTGTGGACTATCCTCTCTGTGAGTGCAGCTAGTTGCATTATCTTTAATCTCTGTTGACCAGTCAGATGTTGAACACGATTCCAGTTACCAATTTTGTACTACAGAAGTGTGATTTGGAAATCACCTGTTGAAATTGTCCTCATTTACAGTGAAACATAAGTTTTAATTGTTTTTAAATAAAAGTGAAAGTTTGGGCAATGTTGAAGCTAGAAAAAATTGACAGTGTTGATGTAAATAAGGCTGCTGAGATGACGATGATGATCGGTCATCGATCAGTATCCACAAAAAGCGACCAGATGACCAAACAGACATGAGACAGTTTCTCTACTTCACAAACAGTTTGCTGACAGGAACTCACAAACACATTTTACCTGTTAAACGACATTTATGCAACTCTATATTGAAATCTGCAGGAGAGCCTGTTAGCCGTTAGCACCCATAGAGCGGAGCATTATAGCAATGATTTCGGGTAACAGAGCTTAACACAGAGCAGGACTGAGAGTTTCTGTTCAAAGGAACATTAAAAAGTGGACTGCAGCTTAATCCAACACAGGTTTACAGTAAGTTCATGTAGTGTGTGGTGGTGTGGTGGCTTCAGGGCACAAACACTGAGACCACTGATACTGAGACACAGATTTTTTCCAAAATCTGTATAACT
Source organism: Naso annulatus (assembly GCA_029783625.1). Classification (NCBI taxonomy): domain Eukaryota; kingdom Metazoa; phylum Chordata; class Actinopteri; order Acanthuriformes; family Acanthuridae; genus Naso; species Naso annulatus. The sequence goes on along the minus strand of JAPZDX010000023.1, from coordinate 5,916,353 downwards.
ACCCTATTTTTTCTCAATTATGTTATAAATACATTGTGTTTGAGTTATATATTTTAAGGTAATTGATGATACTTAGTCAACAAACTTAATTTTGATCTGTGATCAGCATCGGCCAAAGCTGCTTCCAGCCTCCAGTGATCGGGCCAAAAATCTTAGTTGGAAAACTCTCAGCAACAAACCGTGAATTCCTGTTGATAAGAATGAACAGTTTTGATATAAATCTGGCACATGTGGTGGGTTTACTGCACCAATGGTCCCTCACTGAGTAGATGGCTCATGGAATATAAGGCATAAAAAACATCCAGCTATCTACACAATAAGCTATCTAAGATGTTTGATGTCTGTTTGGTGAAACTATAAGCATCAATGAAGCTTTAGATTCTGTAGAGTGATTGATAGTAGCCCCAGTGCTCACTGTCTTACAGCATGTTCTGTCCCGTTATGGACATATATGTAGAAATAAGAAAACTTCATCGCCTGCTTGCAAATGTTGAATAAATCATCCTTCATTCCTTCGACCCTCCTCAGGTCTTGTGAAGGATGTGGCTCGGCCAGATTACTGGGTGCCGGACCAGGACATCACCCAGTGCCACCAGTGCTCCAAAACCTTCACCCCTGCGATGTCCAAGCACCACTGCAGGGCCTGCGGACAGGGGGTGTGCGGGCCGTGCTCCACACACATCAGGCCTGTGCCATCCCGAGGGTGGGACCACCCGGTCAGAGTGTGTGACAGCTGCCACGCCTGCACGGACAGTCTGTGAGCGCTGTCAGCCAGGAGCACCTCTTACTGTGCACGCAGACTTCCACAGAAACACTGTGAATCCTGACACTGCTGCTCCAACACAGAGGACTGATCATACAGCAATGAATGGCAGAACTGGAATCAGCCTCAGTTTTGTGTGAGAAGACGAGATGTTCTGAGGCTAAAAATGGTCCCAACATGGGCCTGTGTTTTATCAGTGCCCACCTTGGATCAGCTTTCCATCTCATCTGCCTTCTTTGACCAACTGATTCTGCAGCACTAAAGCCCCACTGCACCAGTCAAACTGGACAAATGGACAAATGGCCAACTGGACGTGATCTTAACTGACTGAAAATGAAATCATAAGGCTCTTAGTTCTCATTTTAACAACCGATCTTGTTATCTCAACTGCATTCAAATGTGTTATTCCTGTTTCATTCTTTCGTGTTTGCACGGCTTTGCGGCGCTCTACCCATTCTCAGTTTGAAAAAACATTACAAGTTAAAGGTATGCAC
>JAPZDX010000023.1:5898331-5914411 GCA_029783625.1 Naso annulatus | reverse complement strand
ATCTAAAGGTATGCACTGCAATGTGAAAAAAAATCAAATGTGTTACAGTGTAAGGGATTTTTGAACCTCTCTGATTCAAAATGTTTGGAGCCATCTTAACTCGTCTCTGCAGAGCTCAGAGAAGTGGAAATTGTTTTTCAATCGTTCTCTGAATCATCCTTCTCCTCCTCTCTCTGGGGTGTGAAAATTACAGACGGCGAAAGAGAAAGGAATTCAGACATTTATAAAAAAAAAGTTACTTTGTGTATGACTGTTATTTTCTGGACAGAAATCAGATGCATGATGGAGAAACACAATCTGTTCGTGCCTTCATGGGAATCTTTTTCTCACTTCTAAAGCCCCTAAAGTTGCTTTTGGGGAGTCCTCTGTATGAGCAATGAGATGTGATTATGGTGCCTAATGACAGAGCAGTGTAATTTACAGCCTCTGATCTAATACTTATATTTATAACATGATGAAGTGGATGGAAAAGTGAAAATCTGTAGCACAACACATTAGAGACATTCCAGTGTATGATGTAGATTTATATTTCTGAGGTAGTTATAAAAAGTGGGTGCTTTTTAGAGCTACTCATGCCTCTGAAAGCTCTTTATAAAATAAATATACCTGTACTAGACGGAACAATTGTTGTTTTGATCTTTAGAAAGGCACTCAAGTCATTGGCAGTGTGAAGTGCTAATTAAATTATATACATGATGATAGAAATTACACATTATGTCCAGGGAAGTTTTCTGCTAAACGTACTGGGTGTGTTAATGCCACTTTTGTCTCTGTCTAGAAATAATCAATTCAGTTTTAAGAAAGTGCTGCGAAATTTAGCAGTTGACAGTCTTGTGTTTATTCTTTAATAAATCACTCATCCAAATAAAGAGAACAGAAAATTTTCTCTCTGTACAGACGTATGCCGTCACCTTCTGCCTGTCCCTCCCTCCCTCTCAAATCTTTGTAATAATCGTTAATGTTTTATGTGCATGAATGGTTATTAATTGCAATGCAGACGTAATTAGATGACAACACAAAGACAGTATATAAAAGAAAACATGAGAATCAAATAACCTGTTAAGCAATCAGAACGGTATCTGAAATTGAGGCGGAAATCTGCAGATGTTTACGCAGCAGGATGCGGAACTTCTCTGCACACTTTAGTATTTTGATTATTTGCCTCCACGCCACAGAGCTGTGGATGGATTTACTATGTTCACAGGGGGTCTTTCTAAATTTCTTTCAGCCCATGTTGGGAAATACTTCACTAACATGTTCATGCTTGGAGCAGGAGAGTAAAATCTTTTTCATGTCTTCTATGTGTCCACATCAATTGAATCTGTTTCGCTTTTCTTTTAAATGATTAATATCAGGGAGTTTTGAGCTAATTCTATGCAGAATTTGATAATTTAGTACTGTAATAAGATTTTTTGTTTTGTTTTGTTTTGTTTTCAATCCTGTTTCCCCGGTACACATACAGGTTTTCATTAGCTGTGTCCTTTTCTTTTTTTTTCTTTTGTGACTGTGAGTGGTAAAGATGTTTCTGCTTTTTCTCTGGATTTTTTTAGAGTTTGTTTTTTCTCCATCTGCAGTTACAGTAAATACATTCCTTTCACTGCTTTGTAATCAGAAATTAAAAAGTTTTATCCAATTTTGTGCCGTCATGTATATATTTTGCAGATTGTTTCTCTCTGCTGGAATAAATGCCTTTTCAGTCGGGCTCCATATGGATCTTAATGTGTCAACTGTGCAAGTGTGCTCATGTTCAAGCCAAGGAAGGACGAAATGGAAAAATCAAATAAAAGCTGCTTTCCTGAGAACCTCAGTTGATCTTCATTTATTGATCATTTTGGCAGTGTTAAGTTATTCTTCAGCAATGTCGAGATCTACTGCAGTCCTTGTTTCTTCCTGACCCCTTTTATGGCAGTTCTAAGCACAAGTCACAGTAAATAACTCGTAAAATGACAGGCACAACATAAGTTAGAGGTAAATAAGCATGAAAGGATGCGGTTCATTGACTGTTGGCTTTGCAGTGATGATGAGCCGTAGAGCACAGTCTCTTTTTTTTTTTACTTCTGCAGCACAAAGCGGCTCAGTGCTCATTCTTCCAGTGCAGAGTGGCAACACTTAAAAGTTACCGTGCTGCGACAGTGATTTAGTGTGAAACTGGAGCACACACACTGAAGTTTAGAGAAAGGGGTTTTCTGGTGTTGGTGTGGACAGGCAGGGGTTTGGACTGAGTGACTGCAGATAAATTACGCTGCCCGATGTGTCGGCACCGTTATTACTGTGTGTGGTCCTGCAAACCGCTGTGGAAAAACCTATCATGACACTCAGGCAGTGATGACAAAACCACCAGCCTCTGCGGTTTTCCCTGCAGAAACTCTGAGAGTAGCGACTGAAGCAGGTGGAAAGTAGCACATGATGAGAGAGTGTTATGTGCTCACTATCTGCGAGAATCCTGAGGAAAATCTTATTGTATTACTGTTAAAGAACTGTTTACAGCTTACAGTAGCATTGCGATCGCTGAGTGAGTAGATAATAGTATTTTTAGTAAAGCTTCAGTACAGTCACATTGTGACATTTGTGCCAGAGAGAGAGCTGCTTGTTCTATTCATCGTATTAGTTATTCTACATTGCCCAACCCCCATTTTATTTTTTTAAAAAACTTTTTAGCCTTTTCTAATTATAAAAACATTACATTATTATGTTGGGTAATGTAACTGCAATATATTATTTCCCTTTATGCATTAAGAGACAATGCTCTTGCAGAGCTGCAGTCAAAAGTGCTTCACAAAACAAGAAAAATGCCCTGAAAAGATTTCTTGTAGGAAACAGGAGTTTAAAAATAAATAAATAAATGAATAAAGGCATTAGAACATCCTCTGAGTTCTAGTTTGAACTTAAAATGATGATATGTACTAGTTTATGTAAGACTTAGAAGAAGCATGTGCACGTTTTAATAACAGTCCAGCAGCTGCTTTTATTTTCACAACATTTCGATAATATTCCGGCTAATAAACTAGCAGGATTATCTGTGTACCAGCAGATGTTTAGCACTGTGTAAATATTTGCCAATGACTTTAATATGCAGCTGATGAACTCTGTTCAGCTGATTTAGTTTTAGGGTTGTGGTTATGCTGCTACCAGTGACACTTGCACATTTCTGAAGGTGACAAGCTATTAAAAAAATAAGAGCCTGTCAGCAGATAACATGATTGGTTTAAGTTTTTTTGAGTTGACAAGAGTATCAGATTATGCTGCAGTGTAGTTGAAATTGATATTAAAGTTTGGGCATGGTGATTGAGATAAAGAAAAACTTATTTTGATTATTAGTGAGCGTGAGGACAAAGTTAATCAATGTGAAACCGTCTGTCAGTCAATGTTAGGCCTTGAGTCAATTTTCTATAACAGCAGCTGGGCTGTCTGTAACGATTTCTGGTACTACAACAAGCTTTTAGACATGCAGAGATAAACAGAGACATTGCAAGAACTCAAGGGTATTGGCTTGAGCAATTCTTGTGGGATTTATGTAATTGTAGCATTGGAGATGGTGAGTGGCAGATGCTCAGTATATGAGGAATCGGCATGGGAATCAGAGGGGTGCATGTTTTAGTCCAGTAGAGATTTGCTTCATCGTTTTTGAGTAAGATATTGAACTCCTGACCGTTCTTTTTACTCCTGCACATCCATAACCTACAGCATACAGCTGATTTTTGCACTGTTTCACGGGTTGTACGTTATTCTAATATCCTTTAATATTACTATAATATCTTCTATATAATATTACATATGTCTTTTTATATCTTCTATAATTATTATTTTTGTTTATATAATATCCTATACAATATACTTTTATTAATACATTAATGTGAATATTAGTCACTCTATATAATGTATCCTTGTATTTTTTTTATTTATATCCTTTTAACCTGCAATATTGTATCTTTATAGTGCAAAATTCTTGCTGCTTTTGTTAAATTTCTTTAGTTTGTTGAATTCATTTTTCTGTATTTTTATTTTTTACTTCATGTTCTGTTTATTTCTTCTTCTTCTTCTTTTGCTTAGTTTCTGTTTGTGTGTGCTGCTCAAGAGGTTTTAATGAAGTCTGAAAAATAAAAATAACAAGACAATATAGGTTGATGAGTCTGTGTTGTAATGCCTTGCTTGTACATAAGGGGGTGCTATACGAGTAGTAATGCTGCAGCTGCACCATAGTGAATTTTACATGAGACCACCCACTGCTAACTGTCCTGAGTGAGTCCCAGCAGGGGACTCTACTATGAAGTTGTCCTATTTGGAAGTCACAAATTTACATCTTCTCTGCCACTAAGTTATTTATGTTTTCAGAGGCTCGCAGCGCTCTTCATCACCAGAGATGATGATACAGTGCTGGTGCAGAGAATGGAAACTATACTGTTATAATTCACTGAAGTTTAGCACGAGTCACATGTGTAGCCAACAGAGGTGACCAAGTCTGTCAGTCATTACAAACGTGTTGTTTACAGTGATGATGTCACAAGTCATACTGTATCATCACCATCGCATAATCAGAGGAGCTTATATGATTACATAAGCATAAGCTGTTGTATTAATGCTGTAATCAGAGCCCTACTTACTGTAGCATGATAATATAGAGAAAACGCACATATGAGAGGATTTTCTTATATTATCCATGTGAAGTCATGCATGTGATACAGAGTAGTGAGTGACTAAGCACTGCAATGACTTTACAGACTTCTGTGTCTCCTTTAGGCTTGTGAGGTATAATGCAGCATATACAAGGAAAGTCCCCTCTGCTCCTGTGGTGGAGTAAATAGATGGTTTACGTTACTGCTTGGATGATTTGAGTAAAGCAAACAATGCGTGAGCGGCAGCAGACTGGCTCTGGTCCTCGCTGGCACGTACAGTGATGAGTGACAGCTGCTGGCAGGGGGTGGCAGAAGTGTGTGTGTGTGTGTGTGTGTGTGTGTGTGTGTGTGTGTGTGTGTGTGTGGACTGCAGCTCTGGGCAAAGATGGAGGTCTTGCCTACATTCTTTTTAAATCCAACAAACTATCTGTAATCTTCACAATACATAGACATTGTCTTATCTAAACCTGCACTAACCACATGCCCTCAAATGTAAATATCTGCCACACCAAATCACCATTTTTCTGCCCATATCTCTAATGGGAGTCATCATTTTGCATTTTGCAATGGGTCTATAAAGCCATAAAAAACAACAACACTGCCAAAACTTTGCCTGCCAGAAATGCCCATGTGGTGCAATTGTCAGAATTTTTTGAGGACAGCAGCTCTGGAAAATGATGGAGGTCTTGCCTCTGTTCTTCTTAAATCCTTAACCAAATAAAACAATTACAAACCATCTGTTATCTTAATCCTAAATTTATAATCACATCAAATATCTGCCAGCCAATCACAGAGTTTCTGCTCATCATTCTAATGAAAGTCATTGGATCCATAATGCCATAAAAAACAGCAATGGTGCCAAAGTCTTAGCTGCCAGAAATGCCAGAGTGGTGCAATTGTTTGCATTCTGTGTGTGTCTGGGCGTGCAGATGGTCTGTATGCGTGTACCCCTGCCTTGACATTTGAAGTTCCTTAAAACCCTGAGGGCCAAAGTCAGTATTTCTTGACGTTTGCATATTTTTGCACACACACATCCACACACAGTGCATGCAGCTCCTCCATTGCAGCTTGTCATGGCCTGTTTGCTCATACACACACGTTAAAACGGTTCGCTGCTTCACTTCTTTCAAGTCTTGTCCTCAAAATTTACATTAGAGGCCGCGTCAGGCTGGACCAGCTGTGTGCTAAACAATAGGCGAGCTGCTGCACTAATCAATAGCAAACACATGCAATTAATCAATGTAATTGCTTCCTCATAGCTATGAGACCTGCAAGGTCACTTTGCAAACACTATCTTCATTGCAATTATCAGCATTCGAGCAGCGTGTATGTGCGTGCATGTGTGTGTACGTGTGTGTGTGTGTGTGTCAGAAAGTGAGAGAAAGAGAGTGCAAAAAGTCTTAACAGCATTTTTGGCATGTTGCTTGAAATGCAGGAAATAGCTGATCTCAAGGTAAAAGCTTAAAATGCATCGTGGGTGTGTGGTGTGTGTGTGTGTGTGTGTGTGTGTTTTTACCCATTTTGTGATAGTAGTGATAAGTAGGCTAAAAGAGCGCGTGTGTGTGTGTGTGTGTGTGTGTGTGTGTGTGTGTAAGTGTGTGTGTAGCATGGATGCATTATCCATGCTGATCTGACAATCTAGGCACGGCCCATTACACAAACACCATTACCAAGTCTAGGCTCACACTGCTATCAGACACTGCCATCACACGGACAGATGCACACACACACTTGTATCGACACACAGATATCACACACTCGGGCACGTCCTTCCTTTTCGTCTCGGTTTAATTACACATCTATTTTTACAGAAAGTGATGCCAAAGCGACAAACACCTTAGTTTTCCATTAAAAGCAGCAAACAAGAAGGAAGGCGGTGAAACGACAAAACCCATAGTGATGTTTTCCATCCAAACACTCAAAGATCTCCGCCTTTCTGCTAGTGCATGTTGCACTAAGTCACACACCACACAAACACACACACACACACACACACACACATACATACAAGCTCTGAATCTGAGCCAAGGCTTTGTGCACGTGTATGCAGAGAATACGCCTTGAAACACAAATAAAGAACATGGGATGTCCTCCAGCACACCTCACACACCAACACACACACACACGCACGTGTGCACACACACACACACGCACACATGCACACCTTTGTCCCACCTGCCTTCAGAATCCATTACAATGATATTGTATTTTCGGTGACTCACTTCTTCTGACAAATTTTACATACAGGAGGTAGATTCTGCAGACTAAGGCACTTTTTATCTGTTATAAATTAGCCTTTCGTTGTGTAGCCATAGCAACCAAGCATCTCCATCTCTTATGTAGGCTGTTGTAACCAAGTTCACAGTACAAAACGCTGCATACAGCACAGGTACAGTAGGTTGAAACACTGCCACTGAGATTGTACAGGATTGTATTGAGCAGAAAGGTTTTCTGATTTCATTTAATGTCTCTGAGTAAAAAAAAAGTTACTTATCATAGTAACTGTATTTCAAATTAGGCAACAACAACAAAAAAAACCACCGTAAGTTAGCATAAAAATTAGGAGTAGGAAGCTTCTTGAAATTTTATGTTTTCATTGAACTTTACTAATGCATTAATCGAAAACATGGCTATGCCTTTGATTTAACTTACACACAAGCATCATGATACAGGAGTAAATTATATCACATGTCCCAAAGGCGATGTGGGAAAAAGCATCCAGCATCCATATAAAAAGCTGCCCTCTACTGGAGTTTTCCAACAGTTTTCAACAGTTTTTAAGCTCTGCTGATCTTCCTCTTTGACTCCTCAGTCACACACACTCAGTGACTCTGTCCTCAGATCAGAGGACACAATGGCCGAGTGAGAGTTACTGCTACCACCACTCAAGAGCTGTGTGTGTGTATGTGTGTCTGTGCATCCGCCCTGTTTCTCACGGCCCTTAAGAAGAAAAGAGGCCTTGTCTTGTTCCATTAGTGACCTGAGCTGCAGCAGCACCACCGCTCAGCCTGGCCGACTGGAGGGTAGCGCTAGATAGACAGCAGGAACATCCAGGCGCTGGGGGATGGCGAGATTACTGTGGCAGGAGAGAGGCAGCGCACAGATGAAATGAGAGGAATGAGGTGGCATAGAGTTAACTATATGACGAAGATCTGATATCCTGATATGATCATTTCATATCCAGATAGGATACATATCACAATAAATGTAATTTATTTTTTTATGTCAAAAGATAATTGGGGGCCTTTTTGAAAGCATTTTGATCCGTGTCAAACTTTTTAAGGCAAAACCATGTTCACCTTGTTCTGTGCCATGTTGATTCTTTTCTGTTTTTTGTTTGTGTTGAATTCATGCAGTTTTCCTGCCTGCATCCAAGTCATGAAGACTGCAAAGCGTTATCCAAATAAATAAAAGTATCATCGTAAGAAGTGACTTACAACTCAAGAAATATAAATAGAGCACAATATAACACTATAGATGTGTGTCTTCTGTCACATATAATGTTATATCAAACAGCATTGAATCAAATCAAGCTGTAGCATGAGACTCTTACGGAAGGAACTCAGCCACACCCTTCCCTCCCTGTTTTTGCACTGGCTCGTGTTTTATTTCGCTTGTTGTCGCTCTCTTTTTTTAAGGCCAGTTTAGACCTAAGACTCTCTACAAGACGAAAAGATTGCAGGGAAAGTTGCAGCGGTGTAAACTGGTCCGTCTGAGCTCAACTCAAGCTGGCTGACTGTGTCCTTTGCAACTCAGCATGTCAAGTCACCAGATGCCAGTTTTAGAAGGTCACTTGTTTTAGCAGCTACTCAGGTTGTAGCGATGTAACCTGTCACGAAGAAGCACAGAGTAGAGCAGCCAATAAGAACAGCGCTCTCTGACATGAGCCATGATTGGTTGAAATTTGTCCGTCCTGGTCTTCACTTTCTGGAGCCTAAATACTGAGCCAAGGAGAGGTGCAGAGGTCTAGTGTTCGTTCAGACCACCTGAATTGCAAAATGCTGAAGGTTATTATGGAATTTTTACCCAATGACACCAAAAATAAATTGCCTATCTCTGCTTTTATTTGATATGTTATAAAGTTATGCGGTGTCAACTGTGCTTATCTGTCACCACGTCTGTCTTTTTCTTTAGATGTAACTAAGTAAGTAGCCACAGTATAATAACTTAGTAGTAACAATAATGTAATAACTTTAAAAGCACAGTTCTGGGGACTTTGCATATTTGATTTTGACTTTAATGTCTGACTACTAAAAAAGAAGCTGGCAAGAAAAGTTAAGTAATTGGCTTAGGAAGCATAAACATTGATGTGAACACGAGTAACACAGCTCTGTTCGAGTGGTCGATCACACACACTTCTTGAACTCCATGTGAAGTCAAGATGCGAATCTACTTTGCCACCGAAAGCAAAAATTCCACTCACATGTAACAGAATTTAAAACTCTGTGATTAGATGTGTCTTGTTGTAATGCACCTTTGGATTCGACAGTAACGTTAACCGCAGAGTATTTATGGACGCAGGCACCAGGTATTTTCTTTTATACTGATGCTCTGCGGGTTTCATGTACATCCAAGCAGCAGAAATGCTTTATTTTAAGTTTCATGGCACTGTCTGCAAGCAGGAAAAAATAACGGGACCTACATCCAGATCAAGTGGTGCCGAACGAAGCCTCCTCCACTTCACAAATCTGTTGCTTTAAAAGTTTTATGTCCCAAACATTCAAGAAGCTGATAAACCAGCTTCACTTCAATCAATGGAAAAGCTACACATTTTTAAACTTTTGATTTTTTTTTTTATTTGCCCTGCATCCACTCAATAGCCGCATCGAGACAAAGATGAAAAAGCAAGAAGGGTCAGATCAATAACAAGAGACAGCAGTTGAAATCCTCGGAGACCAAAATGAAAAGAAAATGAAGGTGAGCGTGAAGGACAAACAGATGAATTAAAAGGTCATGATAGGAACGATGGAAAAGAGAAGAAAAGTAGTTTGTGAAAAGCTTAAGCAACAACAAAGCACGGGCAGGAGTAATATTATATTACTTTATTTATCTTTTGTACAATGTAATTACAATACAAATATGTAGGTTTAAATACAAAAATTCTGTAAATAAAGATTAAAAATAAATTCCACTGGTTTGCTTTGTTACCATCACTAAACTATGGTTTTACAATCAAGTTTATGAGGTCATTTAGTTTGCTTTAACGCGGAACACAATTAACCTACATTTATAATTTGGAGGGCGTGCAAACGAGAGTCAAGAGCTAAAATATATTTTCAATGAAATAAAAGCATCGATCTCATGAGTGGATCAGTCTTGCCTTGTAGAGGGAGGAGGGTACAGAGAGCAACTTGTTTGGTGTGGTGGCGAAGAAATATTGATTCGTCTGAAAACAAAGGACAAAACCCTCGGAGGAACTGATGATGGTATAAATGAGGCCAGTGGCGCATAAATTTAAGTTCTCTGACATGGCAGCGTATCACTCGGGATCGCTGCCACAGGAGAAGACACAATAAGCTGATAAAACTTTATGGAGTTAATGATCAGGAAACCTAATCAGTGGCAGTCAATGTTCATACAATTCAATTGCCAAAGAAGGTAACGGCAGCATCTCTGGTCACATTACAGTTTTTCTAGAACATACAGAAACCACCTGTTCTCTACACATCAGAGCCCTTCCCGTAAAGAACATCTCTACTTTGCAATGTTGCACTTAAATGAAACACGCAACAAACTGCAAGTTAAACACAGAAAGCTTTGAAGTTTGAACTTTTAAAATAATGATCGACTATGTTTCTGAGGTTTTAGGAGTTAAGGAACATGATGCTAAAAAGGAAGCAGCCTCGAGATGAAAAGATGTAACAATGGCAGGCAGCGCTCAGGCTGTGGGCTACATGATCAATGTGTCTTTGTTCTCCATATTTTCACACACTCTCTCTCTGTTTTTTCATATCTTTCTCATTTTCCTCTCTTCAGACTTCCTCCGTCTCATTTTTTTAAAGGTATAACACCACTCTCTCCTGCAGTCTCTCACATACAGCTTATCCTTCCTTCTTTTCAAGAACAATCTTTTCTTCTGCTTTTCTAAACTTTCTTTTTTTAATCAAATCTCTTTAATAAGCATTAGGAATGTAGCCTTTATTTCTCCCAGTTTTTTAAAGTGATACTTCACCTCAAAATTATTTTTTACTTCAATTACTCACCTATAGATGTCTTAGATTGAAGAATATTTACTCTGTTTCCTCTGTTTAAGTTCGGGGTAACATTTTAGTACTGTATTTTTGAAGAAAAGAAAATAAGGATATGCAAATGAAGATGGCTGGTGCAGAGAGAGGAGTTTCTGTAGTTTTTAGTGAAACAATATTTATTCAATTCAAAGTATACTGACGTTTAGCATAAAGGTGTGTTCACACAGGAAGCAATTTCTCAAGATCGCGCCACAAGATTTCATGTAAAGTCAATGCAAAGATGTCATTAGATGTGATTTCATGCTGGGTGACGCGAATCTCGCAAAACACGCGATGTAAATCATGCAATGTGAGTGCAAGTTGAAAATATTTAACTTTTAAGCGAATTTGCGAGACGCTGTGTCACGACAGCCAATCAGCGTTGAGATTATCCCGACTTCACTGACGTCATGACGTCCTGACAGCATGAACATCCGGACGTGCAGACATTGAATCATACACGGCCGTCACAATAACTATTGCTTGTATGTGAATACCACAGAGCTGTACAAGATGACTTTATACACCACAGGGTTTTGTTATGAACACTGACATGATGTCATTAAGTTTTCCAATTTGTCTGGCACTTTCACAACTATACAGTGCAGCAATAATGGTTATATCGGCCGTAGTTAATGACAGAATGTGGCAAATCCCCTCCTCTTCTAAACGGGCTGGTATAAGTGGGAGGTGTGTTATTCCCTTCACTTAGGCTATACAAATGAGGTGATTTAAAACAAATATGACTCAACACAAATTATGATCCACACGATGTGATTCTGACGGTTCTGGAGTTAATCACGTTGCTTGCTTTCTGTCTGAACACACTTTAACTTGAACTCACGACACAGAGAATTTGACCAGATGTGTTGGATTTAATAGTTTTCTAGCCAGAATAAAAGAGTTTTTGAAGTATTGAGTATACGACATAAAAAAAAAAAGACTTGGATTATACCACAAGAAGCTGCTAGTAGTTGGATGTTTTGGATGGTTTTGATGTTTTCAATAGTGTCTGCAGACTACCAACAAAAGTAAATGGTTCATATCTTTAGAATCACCTATTAACTGTGGAAGAAAAAAATAACTGTAATTCAAGACATGTAAGGATGAGTAATTTATATACAAGACATAATTTTGTGGTGAATTATCACTTTAATTTGCCACGCCTCAGTCTTTATCTGCTCATGTTCCTCTTCTCTTTTCACCCCCAACCATCAATCCTAAAATCTGTAATGAGAGCAGTGCTGCTGCCAATGATACATAGAGGACACAATCATGGACGTGAGGAGACTTTACCCTGTGTTTGAACACGTAAAAAGATTTCTGCATGTTGAAAGTAGTGCATTATTTTTTCAACCAGTTGCACAGTGTTGCAGCGTGTTTTTTTTTTTTTTTTCCCTATAAGTTCCTTGGTTGGTCAGGAAAAGATGGAGTCAAAAACATTGTTGTGCTGTATTGTCCGGAGTGTCTGTGTGCAGGATATCCTGAAGCGATTTTTTCATGTCCCAGTAACCCTCGAGGAGGGCTTTAGCAACAGAAATGGGCTGCAGAGCCAAAGTGAAGCCATACTGACTTTAAATGGTCTCACCAGCAGTGGAGCGTGTATAGGTGAGGGCTAATGGGTGGAAGAAACATGCCACTATATACACTGACTGTCAAACATGTTGCACCACATACTGCTGTGCTATCAGCCCTTGCTATTTGGTTCATGTTTCACATCTGTTACCTGTCTAATACCTGTAGTTTCCATCCTCTTTACGATTAAACAAATATAAATATAGGGGGATGAAAAATGCCTCTGAAATGCTGCTTTAAAAATTTGATTTTTAAGTATATATAACTTGTTAAAATAAAATAAAAAAGAAATACAATAAATAAAATAATTTTGGCCATAAATCTCTAACATTAGTAAATCCTTTTGAGTTGGTGGGGTCCAGTCTTACATCATTGGCTAGTTCTTTCAGGTATCCAAACTTTTGCTGTGCTTGGCTGAGATCAGCATCAGTCTGATCATAAGTCAACAGTTCGCTTCTTTGCTTCTTTGCACGTTTTGCAATATCCACTCAATTCTCCACCAGAATCTCCACCCTGTTAAAAAGAAAACATCTCGTGGGTTTGGAATGCATTTGAGTGGAGTCCCCTAGAAAAGAAAGAAACCACTGAGCTGTGTCCCCCAAAAACGTCCTCAGGGGTGCACATACAGTGCATACAGGGACTTGCAGCAGGTAAAGTAAAGCCAGAGTGGAGAAGTGAAAGCGGGGAAGAGAGGTGTGTCACGGGTGGAGTTGAGTCTAGTGAGCTAGATCTGACTCTGATGCTCTGATGGGAGCCCAGCAATCTGCCAACCTCGTCCTAAGCTCTCATGGGACAGTAAAGAAAGCAATTAAGATCATAATAACGTTGCTCCCTCTGAGAGCTTTTAGCAAGTTGCTAGGCTGCTGCAGGTCAGATGCTAGGCTAACTTTGAAGACTAGCTTACAGTTCTGAGCAGAGATGCTGGAATTAGCATCCTGCTTTAAGTCCAGGGCTAGAGCTACAGCTTTGGAAGGCCAACTCCGGCTTAAAGCTCAATCTCAAAAGTCTTTTGAAGATTGTTGGAAAATGGGTTGGCTGCTGCAGCTGGTGCTTTATTTCCAGGTTGCTGAGGCGCTGGTTTGGCCTCCAGTGCTGCCCACTTTGCCTCAAAACGATCATCGTCTTGGGAGTTGTTGGCAGCAGGAGCTGTTAGCTGGCTACCCTCTGGCGGCCAGCTGCTACTGCTGCCCCCGTTACCACCACTGTTGGAGGTCCCATTCTGGAGGTCCATCATGATGCTGCTGTGCGGTGGGAGGCCGTTAATGGCTGTTGATAGTGGAGGAGTGGATGAGAATGGCGGTGTGGAAAACCCTCCGCTGTGCCCGACTACACCAGGTGGTCCTGGGTGAGGGTGGGGCTGTCCAACTGTTCCAAGTGTCCCCACTTTGGGTCCTACTCCAGCCGAGCCAATGGCTCCACCTGCACCAGCTGAGCCTGTAGCAGTGCAGAAGACATTAGCCACCATTTGCGATGGTGTGATGCCCACCACAGGCACGCTGGCGTTGGGATAGGTCATACTGCTGGCCAGGCCTGGCATGTAGGTCTGCATGGGCACAAATGCTGGTTGGACAGGCTGGCTGGCGAACATACCAACAGGGGCTGGAGTGGCATCAAAAGCCAGGGGGAAGGGCTGCATGGAGCTTGGAAGGGAGCCTGGGGGCCCAGGGAGGGAAGGTGGGATCATGGGGGCACCAGACATGCTTGGACCAGACATTGTAGGAATGGACATGGAAGGTAGGGACATAGGGGGGCCTGACACTGGAGGGCCTGGTATTAGAGGAACAGATGATATCGACATGGGTGGGAGGGGCACTGGGGCCTGACTTGAGAGAACAGAGGGGCCTGAGATGAGAGGTTTGGACATGGTACCAAGGGACAAAGGGACAGTGGACACCGGAGCAGCTGATATTGCTGCCTGACTGGACATTTGCTGACTTGACAGTGAGGGTGGTCCGGGGATGGTTGGGATGGTGGGGCCTGGGGGTGGGGTCTGTTGCGCCTTGACAGCTTTGGAGACCTCTTCCAGCCATCTCTCAGCCTCAGAGGGCGTGCGCCTGTGACCACTCTGCATCTGCATCGCCGCTGCAACCGCAGGAGGAGAGTGGAGAGGAGGCTCTGGCTGCACCCAGGAAGAAGTGGCTGGAGGGGAAAAGTTAAAAATTTAGAATAAGCGTAATACATTTCTCACCACTGATTTCATTTCAGAGAGTGCGCTTAAGTTCAGTATCACCACTGATCTAATGCTTACCCTGCATTGGTGCAGGTGGAGGAGGCAGGACAGGGGGCACAGTGCAGGCTGGAGGGCCATTTGCAGACAAGGAGGGGTTGGAGAAAAGCTCATCCGATGGCTTAGTGAAGGAGGTGTTGATCTGGCAGCACAGTGCGTTTATACTACTGTCCCCCTCGCCTGGCAGCCCCATATCCATCTCTGGTACTAGCAAGAAAGGGACACACAGAGGGGAGGCAGGAAGGGGAGATGAGAAAGAAGAAAGAGGTGGAATAGGAGAAGAGGAGGAGAGGGACAAAAAAAAAAAAAGAGAGCGAGAGGGAGAAAAATATTTAATTGTGTAACAAACCCAGTTAGCATCAAAACCATAGAAACTGGAGCATATGAAGACTTTGATGCTGGTCGATGTTGACCTAAAAAGCATCAAACACATTCTCAACATGATCATGGCATTGTGCAAAACACGGCGTTCTTATTAAAAATAAAAAGGTTCACACTTAGTCACAACAACATTTACAGATCAAGCACAACTGCGTTATTTACCCTACCTATGTAGCACATGTAGCACAATGTATGTACATTTTAGCCTCTTTCTGTGTTATTTCTTCCTGTGTCTTTTGTAAAGGGACAACTCAGATGAAGGTGAATTTGGCTTAGCTGATCCATGTTTTATGAAAACTGTAACTGATCCAGCCGGTGAGGGATTATGTGGCATAATGTTTCTGTCTGACTTTGGTTTGGACTACAGCTTTAAATCTCTCCTGTGCAGACCGCTGATATAAATAGATATCATATCTAATTCCTTGTTCCTCGTCCTCCAGACCCTCCCTATACAGCAACGGCCTCAGAGACAGAGGAATTTTGCTTCTTCCTCTTTTCCCTCCTGCTCTCCTCCACTCCCACATCCTTCCTGTTTTTTGACTGTCCAACCAAATGCACAGTTGTCCAAAATACCTTGAGGTCGTTTTTAGCATTGTATTTAAAAGTCACAAATGCAGAAGAATAAATGTATAAATTAGAGGAATTAAAGTGAAGAAAATTAATACAGATGGGCTAAATGTGGGTCAAACATCAAACATTTGTGCTTTCACTGTTATAATACAAGTACATGAGGGGTGATTGATAAGTTCATGGCCTAAAATAAAAGAAAACGTGTTATACGGCTTTTGTTACATGCACATGCAGTTGAACTCTTTGAGTAAATATCCAGAAAGTTTGAAGTTAATAACCTTTGTGGTATGTCTGCTTCAAGTAATTAAAAATTGCAAATTAGCACTGTCTGTGAAAATGACGACAGAGTCCATTGTGCAGTCATCTCTCTGCAACATTTGAATTCATCATCACACCCTCTGCTATTAATGCCCACACGTCCTCATCCATCTCCTTGGGTGAATCCTTGAGACGGAGGAGGCAGATGACTGTTGAAAGGCTGATACTG
>JAPZDX010000023.1:5859508-5872298 GCA_029783625.1 Naso annulatus | reverse complement strand
TTCAGCTTGCTCGGTGGAGTCCATGCTACTTGTCTGACTAGGTGCAGCCATCTTACTTCCTCCTTGCGACGTGTCAACGCAAACTGACGCATTCATGTAATCGATGACGTTGATTATGTCGACAAGTCACCCCAGCCCTACACACCGGTAAAATATGTATATTTTTCAAAGCGTGGCAAGACGGGCATGGTAATTGATGCTTGAGTAAGAGGTGGGTCAAAGCTAAATCAGGACATGGGTGCTATGCCTTGAGGTCAACAAGGCTAATGCACAAATTCTGTGTCAGAATTATACCACCCTAAGAATTAAACTGAACTGAAAAGCATGCTTCCTAACAATCCTTCACTTACATGAAGCTATAAGATACCATAGACTGGTCTTTGAGGACTGTATCTCATTGTCTCACCAGTATTCAAAGCAACAGGTCTCCTCCAAAACCACCCCTTTCACAGGTCGCTGTTTCCTCAGGATGGGGAATAAAGGGGGAGATGGGGAATAAAGAAGAACAAAGGCTGTTGTAACTGGAAACTACAGAAATACTTTTGGGTATTGGAACTTTGGCTACAGGGATGAGGAACAGGAACAGAGGCAAGAAGGAAATAGAGAGTACATTCAGAGGTCAAGCAAACAGGAGTGGTGGAGCACCATTTCAAGGGGTGACAGGTTTGGGGATTAAGGGCCAACGCAGCTGTAGACGTGAAGAAGAACCTGACCTTGAGACTCTGGGAGGGTTTTTCACATAGCTTTAAGGAAATTACATTTCTGAATTTGCAGGGATGGTTGGTGAGGAAGGTTAAAGGGCTTGTAGGCAGTTGGGGGCTGGGCTGAGTGGGTTCAGGAACAAATGGAGCAGGCTCAAACTACATCTTACACCCTTACACCTTGTACCAAAAACTATCTCCATTTGGCAAAGCACATGGGTACACACCTTAGTAGAGGTGTAAATGCATTTGAAAAACACTGTGAAGAATCTAGTTACAAGTACTCAGGATGGATTTAAGTTCCCAATACAGCGATTTCCCCCACCGCATACCCTCCAATTTATACATTCACGCCTAGGGGTAGGTTGTTCAGTTCTTGCTGGCACATAGAGGTAGTGCAAAATGTAGGTGCTACATTACCCTCCAAATGGAGGTTTTCAGAGGCACACTTCAAAATGTTAGGCTATAAGAAATCTCCCAGACAACCTTTATCGCAATCATTGGCAAAGTAGCAACAAAGGAAACACTCGAATGGGCATGTTCTTCATTAACAAAGATTTAAAAATTGCTATTGCCATTGTTTTGTCTTAGTTTAATAGCTAAGTATCACAGTCATTTTCATTTATAACAAGAATTTAAAAAAAACGTTAGTAGTACGCTAATGTCTTTGTAGCTAACTCGCCAGCTAGCTAACATAACATTGTCATTACTAATTTGTGTATGACTCTCTCGCATTTTAATACATTTCAATGTCACTTTCCTTCCCTTAAATGAAAAATGATGCTTGAAATTTGACATATATCCAGCAGGGAAGTTGCTGAACTTGTTGCCGCTCCCCTAACATCGGTTGCTAGCATTAGGCTACAGAGCACCGCTCGTGGCCTGCAGTGTTCTTCCTTTCATTTGATGACTTTTTCAACGTGAAACTTAAGTTGTAAATGAATCCCGAGCATCCATGCAATTCTACCTACATAAAATAAATGGCAAGTGCTTTTTGATAATACCATTACAGCCATAGCAAAGCAGGTCACACCGCTTGAACATTTTTCTTGCCTATTTTCAGTGCAGGGTCATCCAGTTTTATTGTCTTTCCAGGGGCATAGGTAGAAACGAGGGGTAAAACTAATGGGATTGGGCCAACTTCTGATGCCTGGCCAGGTGCAGGCTGCAACTGGATCCAACATTTAGTGTTTTAGGCTGGAGGAGGGCTGGCAGGCAGTAGCTAGAACTGTGCCTGAAGATAATGTAACACAGTGCAGCGTTGTGTGTTAATGCTATCTCTCTCTTCTCACACATTCCGAGCTTTCAGTGATGCCAGTTTATCCCCTAAGCTGTTTACCTTGCAACACCCAGAGCCAGAGATCAACAATGGATGAGACTGAGAGGGATCAAAACGCCCTTGTTGTGTGCTTTGTTCACGTGTCTCTCACACACACAGCACTCTGGGTATTTGGAGCTAACTGACAACATTCAGCACCATCTCTCCTCATGTTTATTGTCCGTTGTTTCCATTTCCTGATCAGGCTGACAGGCCTATAATCATTCGGATTGTGATTCTGATTTACTTAAATGGCCCCATGGGGAAACTTGTCTTACTGAGTGAATGAATGCATCCCCCAAAACAATATTTGCAACCCCATGCCGCAAATACAAATATTTGAACAGTCTGGTCTCAACTACAATCTAGCTTTACAGAAAACACTTTATGGTGTTACAGTGACATAACAAGAAGGGCTGGGCACAAAATCAAATATCACAATATTTTTGATTAGCATTTTTTGATAAACAAAAACACATTTTTAATACTGAGAGTGACCCCACCTGTGTTACTGTATGAGACACCTCTTATATATTACTTTCAGTTAAAATTGATATAAAGTGGACATTTGTATTTAAGGTAAGAGCTACTCCATTTAACTTGTACTGTATATTATCAACCTTTTATCTTCATCACTATTAACTTGTCCTCCTCCTCCTCTTTTCTTTTGTACTCCTCCAGGAGTGAGATGTGCACACAGAAAAGATGAGGTGGGTGAGAAAGAAAGGACTCTAAAAATAATTAAAGAGAGAAGAAGACAAAGCCACAGAGGAAGAAAAAAGAGCCAGAATTTTAAGCCAATCAGAGGAAGGTATGTTATCTCCATTGTGCTGCTCGGCGCTGTGGCTGTGCGTGTGCGTAACTATATGTGGGCACGCATCTGCTTGTGCATGCATATTCATCCGTCGGTCTACGTGTGTGTGTCTGTCTACTGAGCAGACACTAATATAAGCCTATTAAAGTTACTGAGTAGTTATGAAACATGATGACCTCACCAGCCAGGTGGTAGCAGACACACTTCCTGCTCACAATAAGTAAGCCCGTTGGCACGTGTTGCCAGTGAGGTTTCCACCAGTTAATGCTAAAACAGAGAAACCTAATCGTGCCGTGTGTTCGTTTGTGTGTGTGTGTGTGTGTGTGTCTGCAAACATGTTAAACATGTTAGACTCTGTGGTTTTACAACCACCATGCCTCAGTGACTCCACAACAACCTGTTATTTTAACCAACACTGAATGTAAATTAGGCTCCTTCTAACACACACACACGATGCACACACATGGAAAAGCACACAACCACAATTACTGATCTGTGTGGCTACAAATACTCAATAATCCATCTCTCCATGTGCAAAGAAGCAATGTTATAATGCACCAGTGGCCGGCTTGTGCTGCAGAACAGACTTGCTTAGACTAACAAGCAATAACCTACTGACATGAACCCTCACTGGAAACCAGAGTAACATAACAATAAGTGATGTGTAATTACTGAGCAAGTCATTCATTTTGAAGATGTTGATTGAAGTTGGTTTCCCCATAATGTCGGCGTTTTTCTTATTTTAATAAAATACTAAAAATACAATTTTGTCAATTTGGCTTACAAAATCAGAAGAAAATCAAAATGATCTGACTCAGTTAATGATTTTGTAGCACTGTACATGTTTTTCTGACTACATTGCACGATTCTTACTGACTTTACAATAACTTGAGAGTTTCAGACTTATTACGTGTATATTTGACTTAGCTGTAAAGGTGTTCTCACTCAGACAGACTTATATTTCCAGCATTACATAACTGATTTGTGATTTTCAAAACACTTTTTGCCTTCTACCAGCAGATCAGTTTTCAGCAGTGTTTGTCAGTTTTTCTTTTTATTCCAAATTGTACACTGTAAGTATTATTTGCATTTAAAGCAATAAGGAAATAATAAATAGGTAAAAAAAAGAAAAAGTGAAAGAGAACAAAATAATGTCCAAAGTTATGTTCTCTTATTTTCTTTACTGCTACTACGCCAAGCAGAGGAAATTAAAAATCAACCATTCTCTATGACATCATTTCCTTTAACATTCCATATGCTTCAGGCATGCACCCAAAATCTCAATCTCAAATGAGTGTGTGTGTGTGTGTGTGTGTGTGTGTGTGTGTGTCCCCCCACAAACCATGTACTGACCCAGTGTAATTCAGCAACATCAAACAGTTCAGAAAGGAGGACACTTAAAATTGAATCTGATGCAAAACCACATTTTATAGTTGTTTCAGTGAATGTGCAAGCAAATGGTTGCTCATTTACACATCCAGCAGAAACTGAGCAACATTAGCATTCATCAAGCCTATGTGCTCATTTTGGCCACCTGATGAATGTACAATATACGAAATATGAAAGTCCAGTATACTTTTTTTAACCTCTTTTTCAGTCTCTACTTACTATGAATACCTAACTTTTGCTGTACAACACAGCCACTGTGTTCATAAACTACCTATAACTTTGTCTGCTGTTTTGTGCTGCACAAATAGAGTAAAGTGGGTTTATTTGAGGTCTTACACTAAAAGACAGCCTCCTGTTTGAGCTGGAAACACGGCTGCTAAGAGAAATCAAAGCCGTAAAGTTGCTTTTGACCTTTAAACCAAAACATTTATCTAAAGGACTCTAACTGCGCACTTACACCAAAAGATTCATAAGCAACAAAAGCAGCCAACAGTCTTTAATTTTTATTGAAAGCCAGCACCGAATGACTTCAGACGCTTTGGCAGCCGCGAGCAGCGCAATGCAGCCGCCAAGTAATGAACTGAATTGAAGCAGAATTTAAAATCTAAAATCTAAAGTTCCTTGCAGAGGTCATTGTTATCTCCTGTTCCCTAGAGCCATTAAGTAGTGTAGCATAGTAACGTGGAAGAAAAAGACAGAGACAGGATGTTTGCAAAATGATGCCCATGCAGTGTACGGAAGTAACTACATGCGAAAAAAAACAACTGGCAGCCATTGTGCCAATTAAGCTAGGTCAATCAGAAAACACACATATTGCTTTTTATAATAAATTCATTCCTTAGTATACTCACCTAACAATGTGATTTTGTGAGTAAACGGACATTTTAATTTTTTAAATGAGAGAAATACAGCGCGCAGGCAAACAAGACTTTATTTATAAAGCACATTTTATTAGCACAGGTGGAAGCACGATGTGCTTCACAGAGCGCAAGCAAACACAGGAGTGAAGCCATAAAAATTATAGTGTGCAAAATAAAAATTTTGGCATACCCTGGTACAATTTAAAAAAAGACAGAAATAAGAAACATGAAAAAACACTAGACACGAGTAAAAGCTATTAATAAAGTAGAAATAAAATAAAAACAAAATATAGATTAGACAGATTTTACTTATTAAATAAAACACAGTGGAAGCATGACACTGTTTGTAATTTACTATCCTTGTCAAGTTCATGGTCAGCCTGTCGCATGGCTTTAATTAAAATGTGACATTAGCCAAAAGCAAAAGTGATGCCTGACTCATCCTCTGTCAACTCCTAGAGGGATGCCAGCCAGCAACCAGAGCGCCCCCTGCTGCCCTCAGTAAAACAAAGCTCACCTTCATAAGGCTGTTAATTTGTCTACAAGTGCAAATCTTCTCATTAAATCCATTAAAATAATAATATACCTTACTGATGACGGCAGCTTTACTGTAACATCAGGAACACTCCACCCTCTGAGGTTAACTCTGTTAGCAGTTATGTCAGCTGTCAACAGGAGGCTGAGTGGGTTTACTCATTGTGCCAGCTCATCGTCATACTGTATCACTGTTCCCTCTGCTAAACCAAACAAAATATCCAATCATCCGCTAATAAAACCACCCGATATGTTTCGATTAGCCAATCAGCTCTGCCAAAGCATCCAAACAAAACCCTTTTTTATCCAGTCACACTGTGCAAAAACTGTACTCTGATGGACGGGGCTGCTGGCATGACGGCCAAATCCACTGCCTCACCCTGACAGGTTGCTCATCGATTTCTGCCTCTGGTCAATACCACTCTCTTTTTCTTCTTTCTCTCTCTAGCCCGTCATCTGTCTCTCCTCTCCTCAATGACTCTCCATCATCATACGTCTCCATTATCCCCGACTTATCTTTCTCTACAGACCAACGCAGAGCCTGTAGTTACAGACAAAGCCTTATTGATGGAGGAGTGAGAGTGTGTCTTCAAGTCACTTTGAGCACACATGCATAGATAAGCCGGGTGTATGTCAGCCGATCAAGCTAAGCACTGTATTACATTATCAATAGCTTTGTGTGTGTGTGTGTGTGTGTGAGTGTGTGTGTAGGGGTGTGTGTGTGTGTGTGTGTCGGAGTCACAGAGTGCATCAGGGGTATCGTGTGATCTCAGATCCTGCGCATTATTCTACACTTATTCATGCTCTGAGACGTAGACGTTCGTTCAGTCAGCACACAGTGACAGACGTACAAAAACCCAAAACACGAGTGGTAAGAAAAACAAAAGGTGAGTGAACAAAACACAAGAGAGCAAACAGACGTTCAAAAGCTACAAAGAAAACATAAACAACAACAAACCAGCAGAACAGCAGGAGAAGAAACACATGAACTGATAAATGACGGAGGAAAGGCCTTTACACACCGGGTGCTTAACCAATAAATGACATGAAAATGCGAGTTGTTCGGATCCGAACTCTTCAAAACAGCAGCGACACAAATTTGCAACAGAAACACGATAATACAAATTTGCAAAAGAGTTTTGACAGCTCACTCCAAAGAGGGAAAATGGACTTGCATGTTACAAATACAATATTAAAACAGCAGAACTTATCAGCCAAACACAAAATAAAGAGTAAAGATACAACAACATCACGTCACAGGCATTTACAACAGGCGGGTGTAAGTCATGTGATTAGGCAGGTGAAAAGTTAACGGAGCCTCACATACGTTATACGTTAGCTGATGTCACCTCATGCAACAGTGAACTACGTACGTTACCATTCACATAGTGAGGCACTATTGTATCGAGACACTCTGTCGTATGTTGTCTCCTCTATAATTCGCGTGTTGTTTGTCAGTGTTCGGTGCTGAGAGACACAGATAATGACTTTGTCAGCTATTGTTGTTAATGTTGTTGTGGGATACGGACGTGACGTGCGCTCCACACAACCATCGTGATTGGTTAATGTGTTTGTTCGCAGTGCAAATGTTCAGAAAAATCGACCTCGGTCTGAAAAATAAAAGGGTCACATTTTGTACTTATGCCCAATCAGCACTTCCAGAAACGTTTTATCAGTGTGAATTATTCGCACGAATAAAACGCATCCGGTGTGTAAAGGCCTGAAGAGACTTTTTCAGGAGATTTGTAAACACAAGGGAGAGGAAACAAACAAAAACAAACAAACAAAACACACATCATAACATAGTAAACAGCAGTTAAAATGTTCCTCTAATATTTAAACAGATTTTCAGACAGGTTTAAGTTTATAATAGGAACAGAGTAGGTGATTGTTTTTTGGTTTTTCTAGTCTGTTATTGTCAACAACAAAAACTTTATCTAAAAATGTTTTTGTCTTCACATGTTCTGACTTTGCTCTCATGTCAGAGACCGTCAGCAGATCAAACATGACTCAAACAGGAAGAAATGCATTTGTTCTGGACTATTTTAAACAAGAGAGTCATGTACATTTGGCATATATTTATATTAATGTACATTTAAGATGTGTGATCCCATTTAATATGGGACTGAGTCAAATAAAGCGGTGAGTTCACAGCAGAATATTGACAGACTCGTGCTTTAAATGGAAATCTCAGTGAAGTTTAGGGTGAGCGTGTTTGAAGTTGTTGAGAGGTAAACGTGTGTTTCGGTTTCTTCAGATGTTTCAGAGCTTTACACGGCTTGGATTTCTGTCTACAGGGCACAAAAAGAGTGTGTGTGTGTGTGTGTGTGTGTGTGTATTGAGGGTGACTCAGTGGCTCATCATTGTGACTGAGCTAAATACAAACTTTTTACAGCCAAGTCTCAAACCCTCAGGGCTCGAGTGTTTCATCTGACAAACACGTCTGAGTGGATCTCTAATGGATGAGATCACAACATCTAGAGCAATTTTCAGGAAATTCTCTCCAATTTCACCAGGGAACAGATGTGGTGAACGGTGCCCTGCAGCTGCATTTCAGAACATACAGAGATATTTCCATGCAGTGTGAGAGCTGCTGGTTCAAAGCTTGCAGATATCCTGAGCTGTGAGCGTGCACAGAGCTAGGAGCAGAAACGAGGAACACCAGAAGCTCCTGGAAGGTTTATGTGTGGAGATACTCTTCAAACCCGAGCTTACGATTCCAGCAAACACACAAACTGTCGATTGGCAAATCAACTAAATGACAGACGGCAACAACGGTTAAGCAGTCACATTCACACAAAGACACACAAAAGGTGTTTGCTTTGGGCTTTCTCCAATCACAGGCTCATGTACAAGTCTCACTTCAAAAGAGAACGCACACACTTTCCTGCTGCTCCACTCGCACACTCATTACGTTCACATGCACAGTGAGGTCGAGCTACAGTTAAAGCTCTTAGGCCATTTAACTGGACTGCTGTCCTTGTCCCAGTATACAAGTGATGAGGGAGAATCGATTTATTGTCTGTCTGCGCTACACTCAGCGGCGATGTGCCCCGTTCAGCTGGTTGCTGTTGGACCTTCTTCCTGTTAGCCAGACAAGCTACAAACAAGTTAGCAAGCGGCAAGCTGATTCCATGTAGAACACTGAAAACATGGACAACTTTACAGCGCTGTACACTTCATATCTACTCTTTACTTTTGGTACAAATTCGATGCACTTATGCATTTTCGCCGTGGGAACCATCGATCATGCTCAGATTGTTTAGGTCAGTCCAGGTCCGGCTGAGGCGTAAACATGCAGGAGTTATTCGACCTCCAATCAATTTATCTGGGTGTGTGAGCTCGACTTTGGGAAATTCAACTGAGTATGATTTCAGTCAGACTAACATGTTTACATGCATTTTAAATCTGGTTTTAGCCAGACTAACACAATATATTGATTTTTTTTAACATCATGTAAATGCATTGACTGAGAGTGAACAGTAACACATTCCCACACATTCACAACTAAGCTGCCCAGTGCAACCACAGCCCTGCTCAAGGGCCCTCAGGTCAGGTAATGAGGGAGGGTCAAGCAGTGTCCTTCACTTGCCCCACTCAGATCCATCTTGCCAGTCCAGGGATTTGAACCAGCGACCCTCCGGTCAGAATCTTTCTGCTTTAACCTTTAGGCCAAAACTGCCACAGGCCTCTTTGACTATTATGAGCATCGCTAACAAATATCCATCACACTTTAATGAATTGTGCTTTTGACAGCACCACTTCACCATAATACTAATAACATTACTTGTAATTTGATTACAAAAATGTAGTCTGAGTGCAGTTTGGAACAGCTTCAGGACTCTGAAGGCCATGATAAGTGAGATTCACTTTAACTTGTCTGAAGGTGTCCTGTTAGAGAGAACCTCATAAGGAGTTTAAAGGAAATGGTGGCTGGGTTTTTCGGCTCCTGGGAGAGGGAGAAGAACAGCAGTGAAGAGTGGAAGGCTTTTTTCTTTTTTCAGTTCACTGCCTTTTGGGAAGCTTCCTCTGTAGACCACAAGCCAGAGCGCTGCTCATCAGTGTCCCTACAGAGCTGGCAACAAGAGGTAGATGGATGGATGGAACGTCTGCTTATCTGTTAGGACTGCTGTCAGTGGAGGCGGTTAAGTCATTCTGTGTGGAAAAATGGGTGAAAAGTTTAATCATTCATGTGTTTAGAGATGTGTTTGAAATCATGCATAAACCTTTGAATTTTCACCTTGGACCTGCAGTGTGTAAATAAAAAATCAGATTATGAAGGCAGAGACACAACTGTGCCTCTCCGTCCTCCTCCATCATCTCACTTCTCTTCGTTTTCATCCCTCTGTGACGTTTCTGTCTGCATATTTGATACACATCGTACACTCGGAGGTGACCCCAGTCTAACTGGTCGCGCTCTCCCTCAGCCGGGAAATATTTGGGCCATTTTCTTCAGGAATGTTGGAGTGAAACTTTCCTCCCAGGGTTCAGCATGGTTACACTGTGTTGTTGCCAAATTGAAAAGAACTGGCTTCAGGCTGTGATCCCAATGGGAAGGAAAGGGTCATCTGAGTACAATCACAGTCAAAAGTCCAAGTCCCAACTCACTGATTTATTTAGCCTGCATGTGGGGAAAGAAGTAACCTTTAGTCAGGTAAATACAATGTACGAAAAGTAAAAGCCAAATACTTAAAATACCACTTAAAGGGACAATTCAGCAGTTGACTAATAAACACATTTTCTGACCTCTGAGAGGATCTGTGACTGGTTAATGAGTGTCAGTTCCCACTGGAGTCACAGCCTGGTTAGCCTAGCTTAGCATAATGACTTGAAGAATGGGGGATTTCAGTTCAATTCATTATTGTGCAACACTGCATTGTATTTGATCTGCTAATTGTGGGTTTTTGTTATAAGAGGTTTCCTGGCATTTAACCTCGGGTGTAATCAGTGCATCAGGTGTGTAAAGGCCTTTGTGGTCAAGTGGCACTAAGCAAACCTAGTGGCGTACCACAAAAGAGCAAAAGAATAAGATACTGTGTGTGTGTGTGTGTGTGTGTGTGTGTGTGTGTGTGTGTGTGCGCGTGTAGTGTAGTGTGCATACGTGTGCACACACCCTCCGGTGGCAGACAGAGGACAGAGGACTGGTGAGATGCTGAAGTGAGGTGAGCACGAATGAGGCACTGCTACTTGCACAAATAGTATTGTTGACAGAATGTCGTGTGTTGAGGTTCACTGTTTCGGAGTTTGTCCGTTTCAAGACAAAAAGTTTGTAACATTTATTTGGCTAGCAGCCAACCTTCATATCAGCTGTTATTCTGAGGTCCCCGTCTGTTTCTGGGTTACTCCACTCAGACTAATAACATGAATGGTCCTGACAGCGGGATCATGGCTATTATCTGCCTCTGTTGACGCTCATTGGGATTTCCAGCTATGAGTAAAAGAGGTGGGTTATTATTAAAAACCACTCAATTACAGCCCTGAATGAACAACTGAGATGAGATAAAAATGGAGGATAATAGTACCTAAGGGGAAAATCAGGACACCAGGGATAAAAGCAAACAATTCAAAACAATATTCAGTGTGAAATGTAGGTTAATCAACTGATCATTTTATTATAACACAAGAAGCTATAGATAATAATTTCCAAACATTAAAAATTAGGCATAGGCTCAAAATAAGCCTGGATTTGGGCCCTTATGACCCAGTGCAGGGACGTATGTCTTTAATATAGGAGTGAGTAATATTATGAGAATGTACTGCACATAAAAGGCAGGAATCTCCGTTTTTAACCCTTTCTCCTGCCGTTCTCCTGATTTCGCACGCTTTTACAGTGTTACAACTCAAATAGTTATTTCACCATTTCTGTGACTTTGTGGGATATGTGTTGTGGTACCTGGCAACCCAACTCTGAAGCTAACAACCCTGACGTGCCGTGCGTCACTCGTCTCTGCGCTCGCTCAAACTCGTAGCCGAGGTGCACAGCGATACAGTCGATGGGCTCCGCTCACTTTGCCACTGAAAATGGATTTTAAAAAAAAGTCCCAAGAGGATGAAATATGTTTCCAAATTTGACTCCACTCGGTGCGACACCTCCCCGTTTCTACTACGAGCTACATCAGCAAGCACCATGTGTTTTGCAAGCTATGTTGCGCTGACTTTTGCAGCTTTATCACTGTTCGACACTTGACATTTGCCTCCACTCTGCAGACTGCAGCCCTGCATCATTTTGTCCCTTCAGTTCATGTTTTTAAAGGTATTCCTGACGTTGATTCCACACACTGTCACTCACTGACAATCTCAAAGTGATGTACTTGATGTTTTTATGTAAATTTTAGTACTTTTTTTTTTTGCATGCCCACATTTTTTTTCTTTTGTGCATTTTGCATGTTTATTTGTTTTACAGTGAGCTATCAACTTGAGGCTAATTAAAAGTCATTGGCTTTACATCCTGGTGTTTACTCTCATAATTTGTGGCGTAGGGTTACATTGATTTGGGGATGTTGAGTGCAGGCTCTTCCAGCTGATCTCCCAGAAAATCTCCCTTTTTTCAACAACCCAATGTTGGCAGGAGTGATATTAACTCACTTGTCATGTTATTGGAAACTCAGGGCTTTTGTCAGGATCCTCATATACTAAAGTTAGAGGCAGAACTTTCATACTAGTTTTACAAACAGCATTCTGCTTTTAATCTTTAATAGGTTATCATTTCCCCCCTGTCCCCCACCCCCCCAAAAAACAACAAATAAAAATCACCACCACTTGGTCCCTCCACAGTCACAGTGCAGGTTTCGCCCTTGTGTTTAACATATGCTGACTGTATGGTGTATTAAAAGTGTAATGGAGGACATGTATGTGTTTAGCTCATAGGTGGGCTGACACGCTGTGGCTCAAGTGTAGGTCAGTCTCCTCCGATAACTTTCACAAATGACTCATGAATGTCCCTCCGAGAACAACAGGCATGAGAAACTCATTTGGACTGAGAGTCAAAGTGTTTGGGGGTTTTTCTGGACTTCATGTGGAGAAACAGGACGGATGTGTGCTGTGGATGAGAACAGTTTGTTAAATCCCTTGATAATGTGTAGTGTGTTTACAGTGTGCTGCCCTCAGCTTTACTGTGTGTGTGTGTGTGTGTGTGTGTGTGTGTGAGTGTGTGTGTGTGTGTGGAAACTGAACA
>JAPZDX010000023.1:5820892-5835901 GCA_029783625.1 Naso annulatus | reverse complement strand
AACCACATCATCCTCAACTAGTCGCAGGTAGGGAATAACCCTAGCCTTCTTTCAGCCCTGGTTACTGTGCCAAATCTAGTCCTCCTATACTCTTGGCTCTAGACCAAACCTCACCTTCCTTTAACCCCATTCTTCCTGCTCCATTCTAACCCTAGCTTTAGTCAAATGTTAGCACCAGCAGTTAGACCAGTTCTTGTCAACCACTTACCCCTATTGCTAGACTCATCGTGGCCATCCTCCAGCCTAACCTTGGGTCAAATTTAGTGCTCCACTTAACCCCGATTTTGGGTGAAATCAAGCTCTCCAGACTTGCCCAGGAGCTGTCTGTGAGGGTGGTCTAGGACTTGTGAACTGAGACACTCTGAGCCCTGCACCTGCTCTCTCAACACACCTCATGTGATTCTATATCGATCCATCTATCTCTGTCTATCTATCTTTCTATCTATCTGATGTGTCTGTCTTTTTCTCACTCTTTCAGGGGCAATGGGTAGACCACCCCCTAACAGCATGACTGGCTGTCTGAGGAATGCCATGTCATGGAACAGATGGAGCTCCACAGACAATAGAGCTGCGTGCATTTACTGGGCCCATATAGGAAGGCATGTGCCAAGTGTGTAAGCGGGTGTGTGCATTACAGCTGCAGTCTCTTAGTCATTTAAATGCCAATGGCTACATTTTTCCCCTCCCTCTCGTTCTATGAATCTTCTCTTCATGTCCGAGAAAGAAATCACAGTAAGCTGCAGCACTTTTTTTTTTCCCCAACGAAGAAAAAGCCATAAATGAAAGTTTGGAAATGATGCAACCAAAATCCAAAAGAGACACTTCGCCACACCAGCATGATGCAATGGTGAGGGACAGAGGCAGTCCTGCAGACAGGTAGAATTATGGTCACAGCTTACATGTTCAAACTGTGGGCGCGTGTTTCAGTGGCCATGCTGTCCTGTGGGCCTGCAAACACCGCGACACCTGAGAGCAAATAATTACCCAGCAATCAACGTCACTCTCTGCAGTTCAATCATATCACACTATGTCATACCCACGCCAACAATGACGCAATAACCTACATTCACCTGTGACAGAAGATAATGATGAATAGCTTTAATTCTTAGCAGGCCTACGAAGTTGAAGCTATTATTAATTAATATGGCATCTTGGAGTGTTTGGATAAGATAGTATTCCCATAGAGGCTATCTGTTTGCTGTGTGCAGATGTGGTTGAGAGCTGATCACACTCTTGTTTCTATACTTATTTCTTTTCGTTATGATTTAAAAAAAATCGTTATCAAACCCCGGAGCTGTCACATTTAATTAATTTCACACACATGGGCCCGCTGGCGAGATGATCCATACCCAAAAGCGTGTATCCAAATGTTAACATTAACCCGCAACTCACAAATCAAGCATTCATCCTCATTTTGAGCGGATCGTGCACTTCTTCATCACAGATTCATTCATTATAAAGACCTCCCCGGGTCTCCAAATAACCCTGGAAGTGTCAATGAGCGGGGGATGCCAGATTGGACGGCAAACCAGTGAACTCACCCAAGAGAACGACGGATGATCGGCTCCCCGCTCCTCCTCTGTGTGAATCCAGGACCCCGGACAGAAATATCTTACACACGAGAATAATCTGCGGATGCTAATTTCACCAAATCTTCTTCATCCGTGCCGTAAAAAAAAAAAAAAAAAAAAAGCGATGTATGTACGGAGGCGATGTGGAGCCCGACCCGGTCGCTGCGCGCACACACACGCACACATACACACACATGCAAAAATAGAAATTTAAAAAAAGGTTCACAAACAGCTATTCAAGAGGGATTTCGGAGGAACTGGTGTTGCGGGAGTGATCTCGGATGCTTTGGTTGTTGACTGTGCACTTACTGGGCTGCTTCCCCCGGCTCCACCCGCTAACCCAGCCTTCCCAGTGCGCCCATTGGCACAGACGGCCGGACATGCAAATACACTCTCCCCATTGATGTTTTCCAGAAAGGAAAAAAAAAGAACAGCAGGGATCTGTTTCAAGCGCTCCACTGCGCCCTCGTGTGGTGGCTTTACCACTGTGATTACTCCAATCATCCCTGTAGGATCTTATTGTGCTTGCAGACAGCAGCTTCAGGCTGAACAGCAGCAGGGAGCTCAGGCGAAGAACAGGTGCCTTGCTCAAGGGTGCACTGTCAGATCAGATGCATTGCAGATTGAACTCAGGTCAGAGTGCTGGTACACAGAGCGGAGAAACTTTTACACAGGTTAAATCCAGTCTGTGAAATCAGGCCAGTACTGAATCAGTGTTCGGCCTTTGTATCACTTTACCTTGAATGGAAAAATAAAAAGGCATTTTGACAGCCTACAGAAGTTTTGCTTCAAAGCCCTCAAAAATA
Source organism: Naso annulatus (assembly GCA_029783625.1). Lineage (NCBI taxonomy): Eukaryota > Metazoa > Chordata > Actinopteri > Acanthuriformes > Acanthuridae > Naso > Naso annulatus. Next base: position 5,833,524 of record JAPZDX010000023.1, on the reverse strand, counting down.
AAATTCTGGCAGGTCAATGCTGAATTACTTTTGAATATACTGCTCAAATTTTAAGTGCACCTCCACTCAGAAATGTGTCTTTTTGTCACTTCGCTTGGATTTTTGAGCCCCGCCTTGCAGGATGATGTCCTGTATGTGCAGAGTTTTGCACATTCATTATCTGAAGAGGGAATTTTTTTCTGTGCTTACCCTCACTGGTCTCCACAGCACCTTTATCTCAGTCTACCTGGATCTGAGCAGGACTCTTTGACATCACAATTGGTTTGCAGGTAAATCAGTCCAGCATGCGACTTACATGGATGCAGTGTAGGAACCTTTAAGAACACAATAGCTAGTGATGGACTAAAAAGAAGACATCTTGTGTCAAGTGGATAAACTTTTGGAATGAAAATACTGGGACATTCTCGTTGATTTGAATGCAGAATTTCAAGAGTGGAGTGCAAATCACTCCAATAAAGGCCATGAATTCAATGTGCACGATGGGAGCTTAATCCATGCTGATAAATAAAAATGAAAAAGATGCAAAAATGAGATTAATATTGCCAGTAAACATCCCCGGAGAATCCTAATGGCTGAAGATAGAAAACTAACAATAAAGTTCCAATATAATTTAGACAGCCCTAGCCAAAAAACATATAAACAGCAAAATCTTGTTGGGCAGAGTGACTGCGAACTGTCCCCTAAAGTTCACGTCATGGTTCCCAGTGGACCTTAACTCTAACATCACATTACTTTCCATTCAGCAGCACAAACACTTAAACCATTGAAGACACAATCATTTCCTCAAAATGTGTCCACTGAAGTGCAACAAGCCTAAATTTCATTTTAAAAAAACTGGTTCTGGTAGAAATAATCCGTCACAAGTTCTGTGTTTGCCCTGATCAAAAGTCTGAGGCTGTGACAAAAAACAAGCCAGTTCTCCTCCAATAAACTGAAGCCAGCTGCTTCTTACTCACAGAGAAATGCTCCAACTTTCCATTGGGTGAAACTACAAGAGAAGAATGTGCTTTTTCTTCTCTCGACATGTGCTGCAGTTATTAACTGTGGCCCATTCCCAGACTCAGAAAAAGAAACTGAGTTTGATTGAGTGTGTCAGAGCCAGCCGCACTGTACTTTACATGATGTGACAAAGCTCAGTGGAGGGACACTAACAGCAAGTGCTAATGGAGATGCAGTTAAAAGCTGCATCTTTCTCCATCAGGTTTTTATGATGTTAGTGAAAGCATCACATCCTGGTTCCTGTGGTGTGAACAGTAACAGTGAGTGGACAGTTCTGCAGTGCTGTAATAGCTTGACTGAGGGCAAAATAGACATGTTACAAATATAGTTCCTGAAAAGTACAAGCACCAATGCCACCATTAACTCAAGTTTTACATTGTGTGAGCCGAAAAAAAAATCGTTTCAAGATGCTTAACGGTCAATACAAGAACTGCGAGGGTGGAGAATGAGGTCAAACATGGCCTCCAGTCAATGACATCTCACAAACAGGACTATAATTGAAAGGAAAGATCAATACAGAGTGAAGGAAGTGCTCGGCTTACGGCCCCGTCTTGACACTTACGAGTGAAGCTCATTTTGTGATACACATAACTCTTTCTCATATTTTATTTCATAAAAAATCAAGGTGCAGCACGCTGCTCTGAAGGTCACAGTACAGACACCTCAATCACGAAGAAGATAGACAATTTTTCACAATTTTTATGTCGAATATTCTTATAATGCAAGGCCATTACTCACTGAGATTCCATTAGACCGTTTTCACTAATTCTCTGATAATCTGCACGTCTTGTTTGCCAGTCATCACATTAGGACAGACCGTTTATCCCCAACTCATCAAGCAGAACAAAAGTTGTTCTAACAAAAAAAAGTACTTGGCAGCTCTGGCTCGGCAATGCAGGGCTTATTATGCATCCTTAAACCAGAGGGTGCTCATTCTGTCAGAAATATGGAGGAGGTCGCTGTCAGAGTAAATTCACTTTAGTCAGAGGAGCACAAAACTGAAGCTGCACACAGTGCAGGCTTGAATGTACAGCAGCGCTGTGAGATGTAACCATTGAGCAAAAACACAAACCAACACAAAATTAACATAAATAATTCTCTCTTAAATTACCCAACAGCAATTTGGGCTTCATCATACTATATTTTCTTAAGACACAAGTATTTCATGCAATGAAATTTGGGTCCGACTAATATATATATGCATCCATATTAAAACTGTTTTTTAAGGTCAAAAAAAGCATGTACTGGTGATTTAAAATGGTGTGTGTGTAACGTAGTTTGGCCAGCAGAGGGCGGTCTGTCTTTTAACTCCTGTATCCATTCTGCCCTACTCAAAATCAGTTAAGTAATCCTCTCTTCATTTAACTCCCAGATTTAAAAAAAAAAAGTAGCTTTGGGTTTCATTGCACTATATTTGTTGAGACACAGAACATTTTCTTGTGATTTTATTTAATTTCAAGGTTAGTAAGCATTTATTATTAGTTTGTCTTTACATAAGTGTGAATTTAGACAGGTCATGATGAGTCACTGCGTAACATGTTTGGGGTGGGATTGCCCAAATCATCCCACCCTCACACTGATGTCACTGAACTGTAGCACTGAAAGAAGACAGGCAGAAAGGGTCAAGCGCATGGTCCTCATTAGAGCAAAATGTCACGTTACATATTCACATGGCGCAAAGTCTGAGGTAACTCTGACCGAGTCTCCATTTGTAGATTCAAGACTCAGTGTCTTTACTTAGCAGCCCACTCTGAAAAAGTCCTCGGCACATTTATGCAGCACCTTTGTCCCTGAGCGTCTAAGCGGCAGCCTGTGCCGCCTGCTCCACCTGCTCCACCTGCTCCGCCTGCCTTCTCTGGTTGTAGCTGTTGTACACGTCCAGGAACATGTCCCTGCACATTATGCGTGCATTCAGCTTGGAGCAGATGAGGAAGGAGCCGGCCATCTTGCGATGGAGGGAATAGGTCTCCTCGGGTGGAGGGGTGAGGCGGTGGCGGAGCATTACGGGGATGAGGCTCTGGATGCGCTGGGTGGTGCTCTGAGTGCCAAAGTCAAAGGGCTCCGACGACGCAAAGGCTTCGCCGAGGATCATTACCGCCTCCACATGGGCATCCTCGAAGGCCTGGAAGAAAGCATGGAGAGGTGTTACTATGGCTGTCTGTGCGCATAGCAACCAGCTGAACTAAGGCTGCATTCTGAATCATATACTTATGCTTTTTACTTATAGTACGTACTGCAACTGCTCTCTCAAAGTACATGTAGTTGCATTCAGTATGCATACAACTGGGACATACTAATGTTACTACGTCATGATAGTATGCCTTAATCCAGAAAAGCCTGCTGGTTTGCATACTGCAAGACACAACAAGATGTAGAAGGACATCCTGGTACTTCTGGTATACTGCATTTCACATACTATGTTTGGGACATACTAAATCTTTTTCTGGTACATAATAAAAAATAAAATACAGTAGTAGAGTAGTATGGGTATGGGAACTAAGCCTACGATTTCACTTTAGAAACTGTAAAGTAGAACACAAACATACTTTGAGCTGCATTTTTGAGTGTGTGCACTGAAGAAATGTTTCCTGGAGATGTTATGGCCGACAGTGCAACTATTATCTACTACTATATATCTTCTGTGACCACACCGTATATACAACTCCATAGTATGTTATGTTTGTTTCTCCCTTTTGTGGCGGTAAGAGGTGATTAATACGTTTGTGATATGTAGCAGAAGGAGATGAGTTACACAGCTATTGTTACACTGCAACTCTTTTAGTGATTATGCAGAAAGTTTTGAAGTTAATAACTTGTGGTTTTTGTTTTACTGGGGTTTGCAAAATTGCAAGTCACCACTGTCTGAGAAAACTGATACAAAATCATCAAGGAGTACGGATTTGAAACAAATCCACAACAAAAGGTTTCAGTTTCAGGTAGTCACTACTGAATGCTAATCAGTCACTTCTTTGCCTGCATTCCCTGGTGTGCAATCATTTTCATGGAGATCCATTCATGAATACTGAGGTATCACTGAATATGACACACAAAGAAGGAAACATGATCTCTTTAGTAAAAATACAAAAATGTGGAAAGTGAAGGAGACTACGTGAACGCTGCATGAAGCACAGCGAGTGAAACCGAGGTGGGAAGAGATACAAATAAAATGTAGAGGACAGAGGAGACAGAGGAGGATAAATCATATCAAAAATAAATGAGCACAGCAGCAGAGACGGGAATACTTCACCTTGGCCTCGAAGCCTGTCAGGAATTTTAGATCCTTCGATTTGGAGAGAACAGTTGCACGATCACCCACAGAGGCTGCGTGCACCACCTAAACACACACACACACACACAAAATGATGGTATGGATTTTGTATTCATGTTTATTTTAAGAGCTTTACCCTGCTGCAAGTAGAAGAACACACACACACACACACACACATACTTAATTGTGTATAATCGTTTTCCCTCAGCTGCTGCAAAATTTAGCCAAAGACTTTGGTGCTTAATTATTCACAGAAATCTTGTTGCATAAATCATGCTGTGTGGCTCACTGGTGGTTCTCTTAAAATTTTAGATTCATCATACCTGTATGTAGTCATCTGTAAAAGATTCTGGGTAGCTTCTGCACGCTCCAAAGTCCAACAGAACAACCTGCAGACGAGAAAAGTGTGTCATGCATCTGCTGCATATTATGGGCTTGGTTACCACAACATCCTTTTCTGTGTAAGTCTATTCATTTTCTTCAGTATCAGACTCCCCTCACCTTGTTGGTATCGGAGTTGTAGAAGAAGTTGGACCAGTTTGGATCCGTCTGCATGAACCTGAACTCAAACAACTCTCTGAGACACAACTGGAGGATGTTGAAAGAGATCTGGAGACAAGAGGAGGGGAGAGGAGAGTTTTGTGTTTACTGATGTGCTGTTATTCACCATAGGATGCGTCAAATTTATCTGACACGTTTTTCTTCCAGTCAGTGAGGTCATCTCAGGCACTGCACACCGCCACACACTCACTGTGTCTAAAGCTGTTGCCTTACTGCAGGTCATGCTCCAAGTGCAAAATCTAAACTGTCAAATGCATATTTGTAGAGTGACAGACTAATTTTCACTGCTGCTGTTCATTCACACTGTTTCTGAGGTCCTTCTCGAGTCTATGGAAGTTAATGAGACAGCTCAGTTCTGCACTGTCAACAAGGCGTGGAATACACACATACAATACATTAAAATTCAATACAAGCCCAGGGAGGAGAAACACAGATAACCAATCTGTTCCTTCTGCTTGTCAGACAGTTTCAGCTCTGACTGATTCTCGCAAAAAGAGGTCCAGACTTCAAGCTACACAGTGTGCTATGCAGCACTCCCTCGATGGCCCTTATCTAAAATTCCATTAACGTTTTTCTCGTTCACTTCATAAATTAGATTTCAGCACTTACTTATTACTTTAAACTAGTTTGTCATCCCTGGCTTCTTGATGTGATGAAGCATTTGTAAAGATAAAACAAAACTCACAACATAACAGCAATTAAAATGTCGCCTAATCAAGGAAATTCTGCTCTATTTGTGCAAGAATCATTATCATTATAAAATCTTCCTGTTTCTCTCGGCCACCACAGCACTGCATGTCTGCTCCCCGTGCCTCTTCAGTCGATTCTCACCTGGTTCCTGGTCTCCTGGTCCAGGTCTACACAGCGGTCCAGTGGGACTCCCTGGACCAGCTCCATGGCCAGAACCCTGCTGCCTGACAGCTCATCGATCACCTCAGGGACTTGAAACACGTCACTTCCCTCCAGCAGGGACCTGAAGGTCAGACACAAACCATGAGGCAAAAACACGAGAGAGACAAACATCGCATTCAATGTGTGAAAGCTGATAGAAAAAGTGAACACAATTTAAATATACTAAAAAGACCACTGAGAGATTCAGCCTGACTTTAATATTGTATAAAAACAGTATAAGTAAAGTAGTACTAATAGCAGAGGAAGAGTACTTCTCAAAACAATATAAATGAATAAAAATTAATATGAAAAAATAAATGTAAAAATCCTAAAACTATAAAGCTTTAAATTTATAATAGGACCCAACATTTTAAAGGAATAAAGTAAATCTTTTTAATAAAACAGGAAAGCTACGTTGAGTCTCTGTGCAAATATAAACGTAGTTTTTTAACAGCAGCAAAAACATTTAGTGAAATGTGGATGTAATTATAGAGTAGCTACCCTGAAACTTTACAGCTAACCTGTTGTGGTTTCCTTTCTGCGCAGCTAAATGGTGCATAACAGCTCAGGGCTTCAGTGTGGAAGACTTTATGGTTCAATACGCCACATAAACCTACCTGAACCTCTTGGCAGACTCTGCCTCCCTCTTGTAGTCACACTCCCATGCCAGCTCCCTCTGAAGAACCTCTAAGCTGCTGTCCGCAAACAGACCTGTGGAAAATAACCAGGCAAAATTGAGCAGGGAAAATCAAAGAAAACATGCTGACTGTATGCCGTGATAGCAATTCTTATGAGTGCAGAGGCATGCATCAGTGGATAAACCTGTGTAATCATTAGACAAACACTTTCAAGTTTTTGATCTAATTCGATGTGTATGATTGGACGTATAAAAAACACATAACATCTCTATTGATGCAAATGTCCATATTATCACTCAATAACATATATGTGTCACCTAGTTTGACCATGCACTTTAGCACCACCTTGTGGTTAAAACTGAAATAATTAACAAGCTGGAATAAAAGAGAACACAGTATTTATTGATCACTGCACTGTGTGCGGCATAATCAGTTTTTTACTAAACAGAGGTCTTGAGGGGCCAGACAAAGTGACAGAGTTGTTACCTTCTGGCAGGACGACGCTCATTTTCAGAACTGACATCAGGTTGTTTATGTCACTCTGGATGCTCTCAGCAACTCCTGGGTACTGGGACGAATATGAGAATAACAGATGAATCAAATGCATACAGACAATACAATACAATACAGACAAAGACAAGTTGTCAGTGAGACAGGAAATATGTGTGTATGATTACCTGGATCTTCATGGCGATTTCTCTGCCATCTTTTAACACTCCATGATGCACCTGACCAATGGACGCTGCAGCAAACGGTCTGTCTTCAAAGGACAATAGCTTGTCTCGCCAGCCAGGCCCAAGCTCCTCTTCCAGAACTTTCTACACAATCAGACGAACACACAAGTTTTCAAAAATGTGTTTCTGACAGATATCAAGATGCAACTAACAATGACAAGATTCATTATAAAACAGGCTGTTCTTATGCAACAGGATCAATCTCGGAAATCATTATCTATCATGGCACTTCTTGCGCTTTTTTTGTTTGTTCTATTTTGTTTTTGACAAATTATAGTTCACATAACAGACGCACCTGTAAGGGATTCCACCTGGTTAAAGATCTTGTAGTACTTAACTTCCTGTTTCTGATCAGTCATGTTGTTTTTAAATGATTAAAAAAAAAAAAAAGATTCCTAAAACAAGACAAAAATTGTGTAGTTTGAACAAAACTGATTGGACGACTTTGAAAGTCATGTGGTGTGACCAAGGCGTTAAGGACAGGATGGTCAGTTCATGCTAGGTTTGGACTAATGTTAGATATTTATGCAATATTGTAATATTTGCCATCATTTGCAATATTTTCTCACACTATGGAATAGTGCACAGTTGTTACGGCATCCTCAGGCTTTTTTTTTTTTAACACAAAATGCTATCAGAGCCACCGTGACGGCCTTGCCTCGCACTTTGACTGCGGAGGCAACATACTGTACGTTGCTATTTGAGGTGGAGGAGTTATCACAGGTTATTTGTCATGATACAGGCATGCATGCAGCGCTTTAATACACAGACATGGAGGACTTAATCTCAAAGAAGGATACCAGCTCACCCACTGGGCAATCTTTTGGGTTTAAAGAAGGAGAAAATGATGAGCAGAAGGATTTAAGTGAGGTCTTATGTCATCTTTGCCACAAGCAGGTGATGACTTAACAGGCACACACCAAAAATTTGCGCCCCCACAGACAATTGCATCGTCTGTCATAAAAATCTGGACAAGATAATACTGTCACATTAAATTTAATATCCAAGCCTAGTTTATGCTTACATTCATCTGCCAGGTGGGCATGAAGTCTGCACTCTGCCGGACCCTCTCAAAGATCTTCTGCAGTTGGGGGTTAATGAAGGAGTTGTCTGCAGGAGAGAAAATGTCAGAGGATAAATAAAATCACTCCCTAGAAATCCCAAGACTTTCACTCTGGAGACAATTTTGTAATGAAGCTGTTGTTACAGTGTTTACCTTGAATGCTGAGCATCTGTCCTATCTTGAGTGCAGCCCCACGGACCTTGCACAGTGTGTTGACTATTCTCTCAGCATTGGCCTCTGACAGGAGAGGAGAGTCTAACAGGGCGCTCATGTCTGCAAAACATAGTGATAGTGTACACACACACACACACACACACACACACACACACACACACACACACACACACACACACACACAAAGGGATTGTTAGCAGTGACAAAAAAAGCTCAACATGTTGCAAGTTAAAAAGCATAAACAAAAGCAATCTGTCCAAGCTATTATCTTCAAACCGCTGCATGTAAATAATTTGGCTCCAACTTTACAAGCCAACTGTAGCGTAGTTTTATTGTGAGTGAAAACAGAGAGCTGCATAAAATTAAACACTGCTAATTTAACACACATCACTGTTTTTAAGTTCCTGTTAACAGGTTTGATTTAATGCCTGACAGGTGCTGACGTACGAGAAACTTCTCCAGGGATGAGCAGCTGTTCATCAGTCTGCCGGATCTAACAAAAGTGTGCATTGGACCAAAACCTTTTTATTGGATGGGAGGAAGAGAACAACAGAGAACAGGACAGAAGAAGTGAGAAGATTTGTGTTTACCTCCTTTTTGTTTGCCTCCCAAAGACTGTTTTGCCACTTCTGCAAGAGCGCCAATCCCGAGTCCTACTGCTAGTCCTGCAGCAGAGACACAGAGACACAAGTTCTTTTTCAGTTTAGGGTTTTAAAGTGATGGATAAGGGAGGTCTGAACATTTGGTTTTATACATTTTATCATGTGAGGCTTTACTTCTAATATTCCTCATGTGCATAGAGACAGTGACAACATTAAAATAGAACAGGGGCGACACTAGTATACGAAAAAATGAGTCTGCTAAATGTGATATGCACAAAAAATGGAAAAACTAATGACACACTTAAAATACATATATGTTAAAAAAAAAAATTCTGTTCCTACCCCCAAAATTAACCAGCCTGCTAATTCTTGTGGCGGGCACCTTCCTCTCTCTGGCACGTTCACTCAGCTGAGGGAAGACACACCAGACAGTAAAAACATTGTATATAATATATGATTTCAAATGTTTTCTAAAGATGTCTTTGATTGCTGCTCCTTCACTCTTAACTTGAAAGAGTAGAACACTTCAGACAGTGACCAACAGTTACATCACAAAGGCCAGCATACTGCATGTTACACACATTACATAACATGTGTCAACTCAAAATACGGTCTGAGCACGTGCCTCTGTGCATATCCTGCAGATACCTCTGTGCATTAACTCAGTGTGTTTAAAGCTGTTTATGTGGCATTGATTAAAAAATATTTTAAATAAATTCTACTGGCCAATAAGAGTTAGTGACAACTAATTGTCTCTGTATGTGCATAATTACCTCTCCATTTAAAGCATCTTTCTGACAATTTATTAGACTTACTGCTTCAACCTACCTTCTGTCTGACAGGTTTGACCATGGCCTGCTTGGCTTCTCTGGCTTTCTTGATGTCTTCTGGTGTGAGTCTGGCCACCACCGTGTCGTGGACAGACCTGTACTGGTAGTAGTACCGGTGGAGAGTGTGGGTTGTGTGAAGGAAGCGAGTGTTCTGTCCCGGCCAGCCTGCCCCTGAGGGACCTACACCTGGGGTTGGAGGAACTCCTATGGTAGGAGGAGGATAGTGAAATATTTTACTGAATATATGATGCAAAAATGAGAGAACCATGATGTGGCTTTTTTATTTGATCTGTTGAAGAGATTAAAAAATACAACATATGACAAAAATACCACAGTGGCAAAATAAAAGTGTTAAAGCAACACTATGTAACTTTGACCGCAAGCCATGGTTTTGAAAAACAAAACTACACGATGCACATTAATGCGTTGCATAAAGAAAGCAATTTTAGTAAAATCGGGTCGTATTTTATACAGAAAATGTCCTCTGGTTTTCCCTCTGATGTCCTAAGACTGTTCTGCCTCAACTCTGTGATTCACAGAGGTTCCTGAAAGCAACATGTAGGCTGCCTGCAGACCGAAGCTGCAGCTGCAGCAGCAGGCACTTGTTGGGACAGCTCCACTAAATAAAAGGCTGCCGACAGACAGAGCAGTCGTAGGACAGCAAAGGAAAAACCAGTGGACATTTTCTGTGTAAAATATGAAACTAAAATTGCCATTTTGTGCGACATATTAAAGTACAGCATTTAGTTTCGTTTTTCAAAGCGACGGGTTGCGGTCAAAGTTACACAGTGTTGCTGTTACACCCAAATGGTAAACATTTAGGATACATTCACGCTGTATATTGGCAAACAGACTTTTATTATATGGTTTCTTTTAAGGTTTGAAGAAAATCTGATGACATAACATTGTTTTCTTAAAAATGCATATTTTGAACTTGATTATATGTTTGAACTTACTCTGAACTCTTCAAATAACAGTTTGTTGTGGATGCATTTGAGGTAAAATCAGATAAAACCTTCAAAACAATCACTGCAATAATTACACTGGAAAAGGACCAACGGCATTAATGATTTTTATAAAAATACTTTTGGAGCCTCATTCTTATTTTACACCGTACATCACCCCCAGGACATTTTAAGAAGCTTATATTGACCTGTTGGCATCTCTGCTGAAGCTCCAGCTTCTGTCTGGCTTTGCGCCGAAACATCAGAGGGGAACTCGGATCCCATGGCCCATTTGGCTGCTTCATCAGGGTCCATATTCTCCCAACCCTCCGCATCGGGAAACACATCCTCTTTTACTGACTGTTGTTACATACACAGCAGAGAAAAACAAGTAAGTAAGTCACAAAAAACAGCATATGCATGTTTGACTCTGGCTACATTTATTTATTTATTTAGTTCCAATATAAAAGCCACCATTTGATGCAGTGTACCAGGTTACAGCTAAAAGCTAATTTGTATCTGTAATCCCTTGGCAGGTCAAAACAAAAAAGAAGCAGAGCAGAAACATGAAAGAGCACAAGGTACACGAACTGCAACCACACACACACACACACACACACACACACACACACACACAATGTTTACTTACCAGAAAAAGTCAAGTCATAAAAACCACTACACAGAATGATACAATGAGTGGGTACAGAGCTGAGCAGCTTTTAACAGACTTTTTAGATAGTTTTTTAAAGTGCTGACAGAGCCACAGCTCCTGACATCATCATGCAGGGTGTTCCACTGATTTGTGGCTTTTACAATCTAGAGGATGTGATAAAACCTACTGGGCATGTATATACAAAAATCACAGAGGAGCCAAGCCATTTAAAATTTTATAAACCAAACACAGATTAGAAAAAAGCCTAAGATTCTCAACACTCAGTAGATTGTATTACTCTAGTATTCTAGAGCAATGAAAATGCATTCTTTGTCAAGCGTTTTTAAAGTTTGCTTGCATAAGGACTCAGGTGACCTTAGGGCTGTGTTACCAGCTTGACCCCAACATGAAATAACATAAGACAGACACGTGTGAAAGGATCATGGCATGTATAAATGTCTCGGCTGAATCAGAGAGAGACAGTCTCTAATATGTTTACAATTTAATTTTAGTCTAGTTAGTTTAATCATCAGTTTATACAACAATGACCGAAATACAAAATCTGGTGTGCAAATACTTGCCATCACAACTTCCCAGAGCCCAAATTCAAGGTCACTGCAGGGATGCTTACCGCATTGCTGCCGCCCATAAAGGTGCCCACCAGTCCTTCCACCACATCCTGAGCAACTCTGACCCCTGCTCCAATGGAGGAGTTGCAGGCCATTAATCGAAGCTGTTCTCCTTGAGTGGTGACAAGCGCAGAGCCCACTTTACCTGCCCCACGCAGCACCTGCAGGACCTCTGACAGCATCACTTCATACAAAGAGGTGGAGAGAGAGAGGAGGCAGCCAAGTTACACAATGAAAAAAAGTAAGAGTGACATCAAAGAGAAAAAGGTACACAAAGTACCAGACACACCCACCACATACTTTATCCAAAATAAACCATTCAAACCGATATTTAATACAGTTAATAAGCTATATTCAACGTGACAGGTTAATGTACAGATGCTTGAGACATATACGTGTGTTTATTCTAGATACTCTAACCTTGAGTTTGACAGGCTAGCCGACCAAGACATGCTAAGCTGTCAAGAACACGTGTCGCCTAACGTTAACGTACAGCGCAACAGTGATTTCCTGTCTAATAAACATATGTACAGCACATGCACAGAATTAAATACACAAACCGCTGTATCACACACTCTCAACTAACGTTACGTTAACTATCTCATTGAGGTTGGTTAGCTCCTGTACCATCTTTAGTGCTAACCATG
>JAPZDX010000023.1:5810467-5820792 GCA_029783625.1 Naso annulatus | reverse complement strand
TTTTGGTTTTTTTTTTGTTTAAGTACACCTTATCATTGCACATCAATCTGGCTGTGAATAACAAATCATAATAAATAACCAAATCCCGGCATATGTTGTATCTTTCTCTTATAAAAAAAACTTAGAGATGTTCCGATACAATTTTTTCCTTCCCAATACTGATTCCGACACCCAAACTTGTGGATCTGCCAATACTGAGTACCAATCCAATACCAGCTCATAAAATCACTTCCTTACACATCTCCTTTGACTTTCTGGTGTAAATTTTTGCTGAATGCAGATATTTTGCTAGTTCTGTTGGCTCTCTCCGTTCGTCTTCATTGCTCTTAAAACAGTAGTTGCCAGAGGCATCACAGCCCAACTTCCTGATTGCTGTTTTAGAGTGGCAAAGAAAATTTGATTTCAGGTATGTTATGTCAGTCAGAGCTAACTGAGCTAATTGGGAAGTTTTCGATACAGGTATTGGTATCGGAACACCTCTAAAAAAAAAAAAAAAAGATCAGAAAATCATTTGGACAAGAAACAAATTTCTAGAATGATAACTTGATATTATCTTATAGCCTAATCAGAACATTATTTTACAGAAAATGGATAAATGATGGATCAGGTTATTGCCCAGTCCTATAGACTGTTATTTTATGTTATAGAATTGAAGCCCTTGAGAAAAAGTATGAGTATGATTTTGTTAAAAAAAAAAGAACATATTTTAGTAAATCATATCCCTGAATACAATTATGAGTGTGTTTTGCAGTGGACATGCATGATAATTTAATCACTGTTACAATGTAGATTAAATTCCTGTGACTGTAATAAAAAAAAACAAACTGGTGGTGTCTTGAGTGACAGTTAAGTCTACACTGGAGAAATGCTGTTTTGTGCAACAGACAGACACATGCGAGCAGTCATGTCTGGCCCCCAGACCTGGAGGTTGCTGCTCTATGCCTTTACTTTACTCAGTTTATCTGAAATGCAAACATGTGCTAAACATGCTGACCACTAAGACACACATCTCCACTGCTACCTCTACATATCTTAAGATCAATTTTAACTATTGGTAAACTACTGTAGTCTGAAGATAGCTTGTAAAGAGCAGCTGCTGTTCTAAATTGTTATTGTTCTGTGTTTTATTTCCAATACAAATGCACCTAAATGTTTCAGATAAGATAAGACTTTGATGGTTTGTGTTGGCAAACTAGGTCATTGCAGCAAATAGAAACAGCATGTACAAAAGTTAGCACAGAAATAAAACAAAGGTAGGCTGTAATATTAGCAAAACATTCATATCACCAGCAAAACAGAATAAGACATATTAAAGATGTACCAACTAACAACATGAGGACAAATTTAGAAAAAATGCAACGCAAAATATAGTTATTTTTATATTTTTAATGAAAATGTTAAGACATAATCATATAGTCTACGAAATAAAAAGAGAATAGCACCACTTAGAGGGCAAATGTGCATAGTAATTGTGTACAGTGTGTGTAAATGTGCCTTATCAGAGTATGTGTATTTTCCACCTGTCTTTGACACAGTGACCTTTCGCTGTTACGATATTCCAGTGCGGTCCACTGTAGTGAGTGTGGGGGGGAGAAGGGGGGCAGTAGAGGGAGGGAGCTGTGCAGACGCCATATATGGGCACACCACCGACTCTGCATCGCTATTGGCTGCGGGCCTTATGCAGCTGCTTGTCAACAAGATGGCCTTCCTTCTCCTGCCGTTTTGACACTGATTATTTTGGTATCCCCGAGAACATACCGTAAAAGCTTGTGTCACTTCTAAATAGATAGTGGGAGAGCGACTGCTCCGAGTCCTAACAAGGCTTACTGTCAGCTAGACTTTGTTCAGATAACTGACAGGCACACACGCCTCGATAACAGCCACCATCAGACAAGGTTGATAACAGAAAGTAGCTGCTGGCTAAATAGCCAGCGAGTGAGCTAGCTTAGCTACGTGGACACGGATAGTTAACTCGTGTCACCTGCATTTAACCAGACAGACTAGTTTGGTTGGAACAAAATATAGCGAAGAAACACTTGTCATCGACAGTTTACGTGGTTGTCCGTGGAGATTAACGCTGTTAAGGTAAGTAGGTTAGCTAAACGTAATGTTGAGGGGTTTTTTTCTTACTCTTGTTAGCTTGCTAGCAGGCGCTATCATGTTATTATGCAGGTAAGTTGTGCTATCAAGTTAGCAAGCTCGTTAGCCAAGACGGGTCTATTTACTGCGTATAACCAGCCATTTTTAAACTAGATCAAGCATTAAAGTTTCTTGGGGCCTAGCGTTAGTTGGTTTGGGACTAGTTCGTGTTAAATATTAATAGACCACTTGACCAGTAAGGCGCTGAACAATTTACTATAAATTTTACTGTCTACGTTACTGTTTGTTAGCTGTGTAACGTTAGCCAGCTAACTGTTGGTGGATGGACGTCAGGCGTTTAAATTACGGTTAACAATCAAACAAGTATTGTTTTTGAGTTTATTATAATTTAGTTGTTTGTGTTTTTAACTTGTTAGTTGTCACTTGAGAAGTAGGCATCATAACAGCTAACGTTATTCTGCAGGGTTATAAGGTTATCTCAAATAGAACCAAGAAAAGTAGTGGTAAAAGACCTGCAGAAAATAAATTAATTATTATAACCTTAGTAGGATCTAAGCAGTATATGAAGTGACACTTACTATGAGTTAAAGTGTTGTTTACACAAATAACGATCTAAGCTAATTGAGGATTTTATGGCACAAAGATATGTGCAAGTAAATAGACCAAAATGAATATGTCCAGAGTGACTCTGTTTTTGGTACAGTCATTTGATTAAATCTCTCATTATTGCCCTAAAATCACTTCGGTCCAGTTTGAAGTAAAGTTAGTCGGCTCAATACTGAGTAGTGTCTGGTGTGATATTTTTGGGCGATTCATTACATGCCCTCTTCGTTTCAGATGCTCAAGTAGGATAAAACTGTGTGTTGATACAGGAGCCTTTGTGATTGCAGCATCAAAGCTGCATCAAAGTCTAACTTGTGACGATGTTACAACACAAACACGCAGATGCTCCCGCAGACACACAGACAGCCCTGCATGGCCAGTCTGCCACTCTGTCTAGGTGTCCTCACAGAAAGGCTGCTCTCTAGATAATAACTTTCCCAAGCAGGCTGCCTGAGTGATGCACTCAGCTCTATTGTTCTGTTGACAGTTTGCAGCAAAGCAAGCCTGCTGGCTGTGCTTCTGTGGTATTGTCTTCACAGGCACACATGCAGAGAGGGAGATTGAGCTAAGACTCTTTGGCATGCTTCTGTATTAAAATGAGTGGTGCTGCTGAGCTGGAGGATAGTATGAGGGATAGGTTCAGGCTGTATTTTTTCAGACTTGCATACCTTCCATTTTACCGTGGTATAGAAAAGTCGATGTAGCTTGTATGACATCCAGCCAGCAATGCAGTTAACCTACTCTTACAAGTTTTGCCGGGTTTTAATAGCAATAGACCATGAACAGTAGAAAAAGAACAGGTAGAAAATAAGCTTTGTCTGTGTTGGCTGGCTCACCTTTATCAGTGGGACCAAACCTAAAATACTCCAGTTACAGTTTAGCCCTACCCATCTCTATTAACTTTTCGTCTTTGAAATTGCTGCTCCATTTGCTAATCCAACTTTTTAAATCTAAAATTATTATTTAGGGATATGGTGCACTGTGTGTTGAACTGCAAGTACCTGGCAAAGTGAAATCATTTTCCTGGTGAGAGTGCATGCCAGACTGCTCATGATTTGTATAGGGAAATGACCCAGTCCAGCAGACATTCACTTTAAATGTAATGGGACAAACCTGTCGATCTCTTACTACACAAACAGTGTGATGGGTATTTGCGAAAAGATCAACATCTGTTAACCAGTATTTGTGTGTTTTTAGTATTGACATTAAATGCAGTAGTAGTCCAAAGGCATTTGCTCTAACACAACAGTGAGTGAGACATTTGTGTATGCAGAACTATTAGAAAACTTTACCAGAATCCACCAGTCATAGGAGTAATGATATTTGTATTATTATTATTTTTTTTAAATTAATATTATATATTATTAATGTTTCTCCAGTCTTGCTCATTTCATCCTGGCTCCTACCTGTTGGCTTCATTTAGAACGTCATAGTCTAGTATGTTCTAGTAAACACAGAAAATTAAAAAAATAAATAAAAAAGCTGTGTGTAATGTAAGATCTAGTAATTTAAATGCTGCTGAAATGTGTGGCACTTTGTGATGTGCATTATGAACATTGCACATTATTCTGTAACTTTAAAGTGCACATTGATAAGAATTAAAAGCTAAACCTACTAGTATTTTTTGGTGTTATAACAAGAAGGCCACCGTTAATCACCTAGTCTACTAACCATGCACATCCCTTCTCTTTTGACAGTTCATTTGTCGTAACACTCTGGTATCTAACGATGTAGACCATAGCACTAAGTGTTGCCGTGGTGTTGCTGGCTGCCTCTGTGCTTGGACAGGATTTGAAGGATTAGGTTGTGGCAGAAAGCTTAAAACCAAACTCAAGCCTTGATTTGCAGGAACTGTTTCAAATGAGGAGAATCAGTGCATATAGTGTAGTGAGTGCTAACTTAATTGACTTTCGGGGAATAATGTGGAGTTCTGAAAATTGATTGAGAGACTTTCAAGCAGTGTCTGGATGTCATATCAAATAAAGTTTGTCATCATTTACACAGTTATACAGAGTACAGGTTCTATGAAATCCGTCTGTTAAAATGAGAGACACTGACTGGATAGGACGGTGTGTACGTTAACTCTTTTAGAAAGACATCTTTTACAAGCATCTAAGCTCCTGAGTATCTGTTAAGTGGACAGACATAGTGTTAGGCCAAATGGTGGCTCTTTTTGTCATTTACTGTGTGACAGCAGCAGAATCCATAGTCCATACCTTTTTATAATAAAATCAACCATAAACACATTGATTTAATGAGCATTTAATGCCACATTAGGCCCAAAACTGAGCTTTTTTAAAAGACATTCTCTAAAGCAGGTAAGATCTAATACTAATGTGAAATGTGGATGGAGAAAACAGGGCTTTTCCAAAATGACGGTGCATCCCTTCACAAGAAGGCTTGGGTGATCTGTAGCAATAAAATCAAAATTGTGTTTAAATCAAATCTCTGTGACCGCACAGCTTGAATACCAGTAACCACAAGAGAAGGTTATAATTGATCCATCCAATTGATCCGTTTCTTTGTTGTTGTTGTCAGATTCTCAAGCAGTAAACAGTGATTTAGTTTGATTAGACAGTGAAGCAACTCAGAAATGGCTGTTCTTAAGTATTTTGGGTACTTTCTGAATGAATCAAGGTAAATTGTATGTTGTTAAGCTTTATTAAAACACAGTTTGAGTGATCATAGAGAGCAGTAGGTGACAGAACGGAGTTTTAACCTGCTGAGAATAACAAGAGTAACCGGCTGTGAGTGTCGCCACTCCTTGCCAAATGTTGGCTGCACTGCACAATTTCCTTTTATTGCCAACAAACATAGAAGGAGGAAGTAGAGTTTTTCTTTTCACCTTCTTTAATGTTAGTGTAGATGGAGAACAATTCAAAAATGCTGTGTGAACACAAGTCATTTTTATATGTAAACTTTTTTTTTTTTTCACAAGATTTATCTGCTATAGCATGAACATGACCTTTCTCCCAACCATTCTAGATTGAGAGGGAAATGAAAGCTGATGATTCTCCCTTGTAGTTTGTTAAGGTGGATAGTGCGTGCGTGCGTGCGTGCGTGCGCGCGCACAAGCTGCAGTGGGCAGACCATCTCTCTTCTGGACCTTTTTATAATGCCATCCAATCTGTTATGAGAGATGCATTGCATGATGGTGTGAGAGAGAGGGGAAAAGTGGAGTTGATGGAGAGGTAGAGAATAAAAGTGGTTTAAGAGATAGTTACAAGGGATCGTGGAGAAAGGACAGCAAAAAAAGGTTCACTAGCTTTTTTTTTCTCTCATAGCATAAAACCTGCCTGCTCTCAGCTGAGTTGTTGCTCTGTGATTATATGGAAGCATTTGAATTGGTTTACTGCACCGTGTGGGCGGTAGTTGGTTTTTGCACCTCTCTGAGCCGTTCCATTAGTCCAAATGTACAAAAACACCACCCATACAGATAGGAACACAGCAACAACCTGTTTCAAAGCCTGAGGATTGAAATAGTAGGGTAGTTAAAATGAAGCATAGGCAACTGTGTCTTCAAGACTAATAGAAACCATTGTTAAACAAATATTTCAAACTTTTGCAGATTAAGCTCTTTGATAAATCTTGTGTTATGCAACAAGACTGTTAAAAGAGCTGTGCATTAATTACGTGGATGCTGTGGGATTTTTAGGTGCAGCATTACTAGCTTGAATTGGACACTGAAACATACCCTTTGTGACCTTTATACCAGCATTATTACTTGCTATGGAGTCGTTAAAATTGGGTAACAGTACTGTAACAAGCAAAGTCCCACATTCAACCAGACGTAATACACTTACCAAGATATTTTTTGTGCGTGATGATACAGCCCTTATCTAGTGCGAGAGAGGTCAACAACATTGGAAAAACCAGATGATTTTTTTGAGATAAGGAATCAATTATTGACTGACTGTATGCTACGCTGTGGTGCACTTTAAATGTGTTTTGCGTTCCTTGTTGTCTGCTGGTACCTTGTTGTTGGTTATTGCTAACTGCAAGACATGGGGCCTTAGTGGGGTTAACAGGCAGATTTCTTAACTTTAAAATATTGTTTTTGTCAGACTTGCATTCTGACTGGAACCAGACTCCCAGATAAAGACTAAACTAATCTATTATAGGTTATATGCGCACACTGCTAAAAATGAAGCTCGTTTATTTTTATTTTAAATGATAAAGAGAAGAAGAAAACAAACAGTCCCACTCCTCCTGTTGACTGCTAGTTGACCTCCAAATATGCCAGACAGCCAACATACATAAGCAGCTGAACATCCAAAACGTCCCTTACGTCTAGTAAACATGGGGCGATGTGTGACCCAACTGCTATCGCACATACCACAAATACAGTTTTGTCATGAAATGTTTAAAAGGTAACCTTTAAAGAAGCAACTCAGGGCAGATAGACAGGCGCAACAGTGGGTTTAAGCTGTTGTCAGATGCAGAGGAAACCTTCAGTTCAGCACTGAGCCAAACATGTTGCTCCTCTGCCACTTGTTCCTCTCCTTAAGCATGCCGGCACGTTCCTGGCAACCCCTTCAGCTGGCATAGCCGCAGAAGCACAGCACACTGGGTGGACTAGAGGCTTTCCCCCCTGGCCTGTAGCATAGGCTTTTTGGCATGGAGAAAGGGGTGAGGACAGGGAGGACAGCTACAGTAGTTTCATTACTACCCCACCCCCTCCTGCTGTTTGCTAAAAATAGGTCCGGCATATGCCTGCACGCTCCTCCCTATGTTGCCTCCTATTAAGCAAGTCCTCTTTGAAGCACTGAGATGCAGAGGGAGAGAGGGGAGAGAGAGAAGAGTCCATTTAGAGCTTTTGTGTCCATCTTTCATCCCTTTCATCTGCAGGCCG
This sequence comes from Naso annulatus, assembly GCA_029783625.1. Taxonomy (NCBI): domain Eukaryota; kingdom Metazoa; phylum Chordata; class Actinopteri; order Acanthuriformes; family Acanthuridae; genus Naso; species Naso annulatus. The sequence goes on along the minus strand of JAPZDX010000023.1, from coordinate 5,813,237 downwards.
CAGACACCAAACCTGAAATTGAATCCCTTTTATTTGATTTAGTGGCTCCAAAGTGGGGGAGATGATTTTAGTACCCAGTAGCAAATGTAATTGCTAATTCAATTTTGCCAAAATCGGAAAGTAGCAAGCACACCAGTTTGTAGTATGATCATAGTTCTGTTCTGTATAGTTTAGTTGCTGGACTGCTGGTGTACAGTGCTGACACCCTGTCTGACTTGTACCTAGAGGCAGCTTTTCAATACAGCCTCAATTGGTCATTGATTATCTGAATTGGTCACAGCCCTGATGAGCATTGTTGCTCTGGAGATGTGACCTCTGTTTTCACTGTGCTGATACATGACTCTGCTGTTTTTTTTTCCCTCTTTTCTCTCATTCCTCTCTTCCTGCTTGTTCTCCACCCTGTCCTCTTATCTTTTACTTTCCTACTGATCCAGGTTGTGTGCCCAGTGTTGCTGGTGAGTTTGGTGACAGACAGTGCCAATCAGGTTGGCACTGGGACAGGGAGCTAACAATGAGAGCTCTGGCTCTTGGTTTTTGCTGGCCAGCATAGATGCCGATATGCCCCGGTGGTCCGCATCCTGATGGACCGAGACACCTTCTCTCACATCCGTCTGTGGTGCCCCCGCCCCTTTGGCACCTACTCGCAGAACAAAGCAAGGAGCCCGGGCTCAGGGGGCAGCGGTGGAGTCGGTGGTGGGACAGGGTCCCCCACTCTCTGCAAGGCTGAGTCCTCTTCAGATGCCAGGAGGGCTGCAGATGGAAGTGAAGATGGGGGGATGATAGTGGGGGCGGCAGAGGTGAATGGAGAAGAGGAGGATGTGGGCTCAGAGAACACTCCACCAGAACCTGAGCTTGTCTCCAGCCCCCTAACACAGAGCCAGGCCCCTCCTCCCTCTTCAGCCCCTCCCTCGCCACCCTCTTCCGGGTCCCAGATGGAAGATGGCCGCGTGCTGTTAGACACCTGGTATGTCATTAAGCCAGGCAACACCAAGGAGAAGATAGCCTTTTTTGTTGCACATCAGTTCAGTGGAGCAGGCCAGCCCAGACCCAGTGCCATGAAGGTAAGGAGCTGAAACAAATCAGCACTTAGGTAAAATTGTGTTATGTTATGTTTAATTAAATCGTATTTTTTTCGCCACAGGTTAAAGGTAACTGGGCAACTGACTGCAGTAAAGCCAAAAGACGAAGACGATGCTCATCCTATGATCCTCCAACCCGCTCCCAAGCCTCAGAACCACACCTTAGCCATGACTCCACCCTTGCACCTCCGAGCCCTGATGAGCAACTCTTAGGAGGAGGAAAAGAGACAGACCTGCTGTCAGTGGCAGAGATGGTTGCCTTGGTAGAGCAGAGAACTGCCATGGCCCTCCAGGGAATTGTGGCTGTTCATGGGAACCAGCTCCATCACCACCACCACCAGACCCCAGCTACCACTCACAGTCAGGGCCTTACCCCCCACCAGCACACCCTACTCCGCGGCACCGTGTCAGACCCCACTCCTCTGGTTTTTGTGTCAGACAGTTCGAATGGGCAGCCCCCCACAGAGGCCCAAGAGTCATCATCTCCCATTCAGACAGATCAAGAGCTTGAGGAGCAGCAGGAGTCATGCAGGGTAGCCCAGGCCATTGCGCACTTTGAGTCCCAGAACCTGGAGAATCAGCTCCATCTGGGCACTGGTCCTGGAACAGACTCTTCCAATCGAGACAGAGAAAGGGAGCGTCGGAGAGGAGGGGAGTCTGGCATTGTAACTCCTCCTCCACCCCCCAGCCACAGTCATGGTGAGGTGAGGATAGCATTCCGAGTGTCAAATCTGGACCCACGTTCTCAGTTGGAGCCAGCTGGCAGGTCCCGCTGTATGTTTATGAGCTGTGGTGGTGGGGGTAACCAGGCAGCAGCCCGGGCCAAAGAGAAAATCACTTGTGACCTCTACCAGCTTGTCAGTCCCTCATCTAGAGACCCCAGTAGTCTGCTGCTTGCTGCCACAACTGCTGCCCCCAAACCAGATGGAGACCTCCATCACCCAGACAGGCAGGCCTGTGGCAGCCCAGACCCAGCCCAGGAACTTTCCTCTGGGGAGAAGAAAGCTGTTGGTGTGGGGCGGGAGCGAGTGACTGGCTTTCATGTGGAGGTGGTGGTGACAGGTGCTGTGGACCAATGTGTGTTTTATGGCAAGGACAGTACAGAAAATGTGCAGGAGGAGACAGTGTGTTTCGCAATGCCCAGTGGGGGAGGGGGTGGTGGCGGTGTAGGCAGCTCCACCGACCCTTCATCAGATGACCCCCCTCCTGGACAGCTCTTCTTCCTTCAGCCCCCCCGGGGCCCAGAGGAGGATGTAAAAGGAACAGGCCCTGGCAGTGGGTCAGGAATGTGCTCTTTGGACTGTGCCAATAACAACGGCCCTGGGACGGGAGTGGCAGTAGGCTCAGGGGAACGGCCACCTCGACCAGATTCTCCTAGTGTTGTGGACGACTGTTCAGACCCTTCGCTGTGTCGCCTCTACCGCCATGTGTCCCATGACTTCCTGGAGATCCGATTTCAGATTCAGCGCCTCCTTGAACCACGCCAGTACATGCTGCTGCTGCCCGACCACATCATGGTCAACATCTTCAGCTACCTGCCGACACGCTCACTGGCCGCCCTCAAGTGCACCTGCCACTATTTTAAGATGTTGATCGAGACATATGGAGTGCGGGCAGTGGATTCACGCTGGAATCAGGACCCTCTCTACAGGGACGACCCCTGTAAGCAGTGTAAGCGGCAATATGAGCGC
>JAPZDX010000023.1:5694985-5705855 GCA_029783625.1 Naso annulatus | reverse complement strand
GTCAGTAAGTTCCATCATTGAAAGGAAATCTAAACTTAAGTAAACACAGAAAATTATACTGAAATGATGTTTCCCTGATAAATATGATCCTGCATAAAACAAGCAGGTGACGAATGATTTCTCCCATGTGATGAAAAGAAGTATTTTTACACTAATACAAGAGATGTAGCTAATTATACTACATATATATGTGAACATGTTGGAGGTTAAACTAATAAATGTAATAAACAGTTATTTAAACTAACATAACTGCAATGCATAAAAGGGAGAAATTTGAGGTGGTGTGTTCAACCACTGAACAGGCAGATGCAGGCAAATTTTTTTGTTGAGATGTGGACGAGGAAATGAGATTGTTTGAAGTGGACCAATCACAGATGATGCCACAGCCCAAGCAATACCTATAGATTTAATGCAGAAGTATAAATCCGGCTTAGAGCTGGAGTTGGTCCCCGAGCTGCACAATGGCTGCCCAATGCTCTTAGGTGGGTTCAATGCAGAGGACAGCACTCACAACATTGTACTAAGTTGCTGTGAGACTGTATGTGACAATAAACCATTCAGAGTTTGCATCAAATGGGAGTATTGCCTGAATTTAGATTTTAATGTCACTCCAATCCGAATATCATTTTCATTTAGACTCTTGTTCAGACAAAACATGCTAACTGAAGACTGTCGTTAACGCTGTCTCCCAATATTTTAGAGACACTGAGGCTCCAAAGTCCAAAGATTTTCTTTAGACTCCTCCTTAGGTTGTTTGAAACCACCAGAATTCTTGAAAAAATACTGTTAGTATGAACTAAGTGGTAGCTGTACAGCCCTACCAACATGGGCTCCACTGCCATTAAATACATAATCAAAAAACAAGATTTATCGATAATAAAAAATAATTTTGAGGAGCTAAGCTTTTTTTAAAAAAAAAAAATTCCTTCAGACTACAGAGTATGTGTGTGTGTGAGATAGAGAGAGAGAGAGAGAGAGAGAGAGCCCTTCCTCTGAGCAAATTACTCTAAATCTTGATGACTGTCGCTAATTCCATTTCCATCTCTCTCTCTCTCACACACACACACACCAACACAAACCAACACACACACAGACACACACACACACACACACACACACACACACACACATATTCAATGCATAGCCTCTGTGTGGAATGTGTGTGTGTGTGTGTGTAAACAGCAAAAATAATCCCTTTGACAGTGAGTATCAGTGCACACAGACTAGAAGACAGGAAATGATAACAAAAAACATACATGGAGAAACAAAATCATAAGAAATGTGCAGTGAGAGAGAAGTGGAAAAGGGTTTGTGTGGTTTTGTTGGTGTTGGAGCACTAGGAGATGAAGAGGAGGAAGAGGAGGAGGAGGGGGGATAAACACAGTGATGGAGAGTGAGCGGGGGGAGGAGCAGAGAGATGATTCCTCTCGCTAATCCTCTAGACACACGCTTGGTCTGGCTGCCTACTTGCTCATAGAGAGAGACGGATGCAGGTGGAGGGCGCAAGCAGAGAGAGAGAAACCAAGAGGGAATGTAAAAACAAGATGAAGGGAAGAGAAGAAAGGAGAGCTGCCTCACGTAAACCACGCTGAGAGAGAGAGAGCGAGAGAGAGAGAGAGAGAGAGGAGGAGGAGGAGGAGGAGGAGAACTGGAGAAGCCAGCGACTCTTGCTTGGTTTTTGAGCAGAGGGAAGGAGACGGAGCGGGAGGAGGAGTGCGATGCTTCAGTCCAGCGCTGCTTGAACCAAACCAGGAGAGAAGAAGGGGAGCAAAAGAGAGGAGGAGGAGAAATCCATCAAATAATTGCTGGAGGAGAGGACTGAAAAGAGGAGACACAGGGAGGGAAAGAGTAAGGTTCGAAGAGGATGGAGGAGTGGAGAACGAGCGGAGACACAGATCCCTGGTCTCTCAGGCTCACACAAGTGTATGGACCTGAGCCTGCACAGAGTTACTACAAGATGCTGTCAGAAGCAGAGCGTGAGGGCGGAGTGTTAGTGTGAAAGTGATGGATGTGTGTTTGCACAAAGTACGGCTGCTCCTCCAAGCTCAGTAGAAGTAGACGAGCGCTGGTGTGTGAGTGTGTGTGTGTGTCTGTCAGTGTGAGAACATATGACAGACTGAGGTAAACAGGGTCACGTGCATCCAGAGGAGGAAAGTGGCAAGAAACGCTCACCTAAGCAGGTGCATGGACGGAGAATTACACACACAGACACACATGAGGGGGTGTGTGTGTGCAGAGAGCACATAGACAAGCTTCAATCAAGCTGCAGAGAAGTGTGTGTGGAACAACACCTAAAAAAAAAGCGCAGAGGCAGCAACAATGAGGTGCCACTGAGCCTCTTCTTCTTCTACACTGGACACGACACCTTAAGCCACACCCTCACTACCTCATCTCAACCCAACAAGTGGACTTGAAGAGAAAAAAACAACTTGACACCAGCAGTGGTGCCCCGCTGACTGGGAAGCCCCCACTTGAATTCCTGCACCCAGTGGATGCCCCCTAACTGCAACCATGGGAGAATGGACCATCCTAGAGCGCCTCCTGGAGGCCGCTGTGCAGCAGCACTCTACTATGATCGGAAGGTGAGTTGTCAGAGAGCGACATGTGATTGTTGTCTTCAGAATGATGTTTTCCGGGTTTGAATTGAAATGAAGAGGAAAAAAACTGTCCTCACTCGCTACTACTGTGTGCAGGTGTCTTCATTCATGTGTGTTTCTTGTGCAGACATTTCAATTAGAAGTACCCTCATGCATGTTGAACATGCAGAATATGAATCCTTTCCTGCTTCCAGTTGGTGATTCCTGGTCCAGCGTGTCTGATGCCAGGCAGAGGAAGGCTTTAGCTTCTTTAATCCTTCCTGAGTGACATGATGGGAGGGGTTGAGGCAACCAGGAGAGACACTATTATCCCACACAGAGGATTTGAACATCAGCAGATTCAGAGCAGTGTCAGGACGTCTCACCTTAAAAGTCCACAAAGCCTTCATTCACAGTTTTCTAGTGCACCTCTTAGCGCTCATGTTCTCATTCTCCTGCTTTTTCCTCCCACTTTTATGTCAAGTCTGCTTCAAAAACCATCACATTGCACAAGCGTGCATCACTTCAGCTTCCCACATTTCCCTCTCCCCACCCTTCCTCCCTGTCTTTCCCTTTCTTTCTCCGTCAAGTATGAAGTCATTTCACAACCCAAAAAACTACTGGTTTTGAGGTCACGGCAGTTATCATTTATGCATTAGTCTACACGCTGAGATGTCTTGTATTTTAGTTTGAATTACATTCTCGTCTGCTGCAGAGGAGCAATTATTGATGAGCATTTCAGCCACAGAGGAACATCAGCTTTGCAGATGCTATTAAACACGATTTTACCTCTAGTAAAAGGAGATATTCCTGAGTTTGGGGTGTTCTTAGGACATCCTTGAAAACCTCAGGTTTAGCATGGGCTCAATAGAGACTGTGTAAAATAGCAGTTTCAACCAGTCTCCTGAGGTCACCGACTCACTGTGGTGAGTGGTACTCTTAAAATATTGAGTCAATAAAACTACACAAGTTCACAAAGTAAGTGAGGAGAAATATAAACTTTTGTCAGACAAAGCTACGAGTGTGAATTTTGTCGTGTTTAGTTATGAAATCAAAGCGATTCTGAGTCCTGTTCTAGGTCTGCTGGTCGAGCGGTTACAGTTATTTCCTTTGGTGTTATGATGAATGATTGGTCAGCGTTTGCTTCCCCTTATTCATGAGACACTGGAAGCACAGTGCCGCTCATCAGCTGGACGAGTCATCCTGGCTGCAGGGCCTCGGTGAGAGTGAGAAAGAGAAGGAACAGAAAAAGAAGAGGAAAAGTAGTAAAGCGAAAATGAAAATCCACAAAGGCTATCAAGGAATAGAGAGAAAAAAGTAAGAATGCGGTTGTAAAGTGGAGAGGAGACGAGCAGAATCGACAGCCAGAGTGCGAGATGTGAGAGACAGGAAGCAGATGACAGAGAAAGAGTAAAAAGCGAGTGAAGACAGCGAGGAGCGGTTATTCACAGACAAGCGAGCAGACACATGGCCCCGCTCTGCAGGGCGTTGGTAGGAGGCCAAGAGGACTGTCTCGTCACGAGATGGTGCTGCATGTCACGACCTGAGCGGGGCAACCAGGACACCCGGCAGCAAAAAGCCTCAGATCATCTTTACACAGATTATATCTGTGGTCCAGACAGTTAAAATGTTCAGTTTACAAGAGGAAACGGCCAAAAAGTTTTTTTAAATGTAAATTTTATCATAGGACCTTGCACGGTTTTAGCTGCATTTGTTTAGTCTCAATACTTTTGGTTTCCACATCCTGAGCCTCTTATGATACCGCAGATGTTCCTCAAGGACTTGTAAGCAGGGTCGATACTACATGTCGATGGATGTAGAGATTGCATCAGCAGTCACGTTTTATTTTAAATGAGATTTTTTAGCCACAGCAGCTGCAAAGAATGCACACCAACCACCTTGCCTGCTTACCTCTGCATGGCAGCAACAGCTGACTTGTCTTTGTTCATGGTCCTCAGAGGATAAAGCCTCATGACTTTGGTCAACCCCAAATTTTTCCTTTAGTTCCAACATGAGGTTGACATTAAGACATTAAGTAAATGTTTCTTCAACTTTTGGATGGGATGTCGTGAATTCAGGAGCAGACATTCGTTTCCCCCTGAGGAGAAACTGTAATAACTAAGTAATGTCTGCACTTATCATCTGATTTCTCTGCTTCAGTTCTCAGGTTTACAATCACCACCTGCACAATAATGGCTGCAAGACTCAGCTGTTTTGTGGCCAGTGTTATTTGGAAAATGTTAACAAGCTTAACTGCAAGAATGATCCATCCGCTTATAGCTTAAACCACAACTGTCTTTGTCTTAACAAGTTCTATCAGTTGGGAGTAAACCCACAGGTGAAACAGCTGTAAACAGCCTAAAAAACATCTTCAATGTACTGATTTCAGGTTACAAAATTGAAATTGAGACCTACAGATGTTTTTGCTAGGGTGACAGCTGGCGTTTAGACTGTCCAGTTGGCCAACTGATTGAGTGTGGGCTGCCCTGTCCTTGTAAAAATAGAGAATTATCCATAGTTATTTATCAGATGTTTGTTAGGTGTTTACTGTCTTATTTGCAGAAAATGTAAACCGACATATATACATTACACCCAATATGCCTTGAAAAACAATAAGAGGTGTCATTGATGGTGTTTATCTCTTATATTTTGCTCATCAGAAGCACTTTGAATCGCTTACTGATAATATGAGCAGAGCCAGTCCACCATTTTTAGCTTTAGTTTCTGTGTGACAGCCTGTACGTTCCCACATTAAAGTGCCTTCGCTTGCATCTGGCTTTTCTACAGCTCAAAAACCATCTAATCTGGGACATCACTGCTGACATGAATTTTTATAAATGCACGCTAACACACCTTTAATCCTAAAACCTATTGGTCCCTCCGCAGCGGTTTCATGTGTCTCATTGGTCATCGCAGGTGCCTTCCTGTTGTGGAAAGCGTTGGACAGGTTGCTGCCCCTGAGGCGACACCAGCGTGTGTTCTCATGAGCCCACCATGACAACAGCCTGCAGGCCCGAGTTGATTTGTCATGCATGAGTCACACACACATTAGGGGGAATATAACACTCATTGTTTGTGTAAGATTACAAACGGCTCCAAAGATTCCCTTTTACGGTCAGGGCTTGTGTGTGTGCATAAATACTCAGAGTGTGTGAGAAACGTGAGCTCTGGTGTACTTTGTGGGCATATCACATGTGCTCAGGCAGGTCGCAGTGCTGAGTGTGTGTTTGTGTATTCACCTGCTACCTGTGATTAATTCCTGCCATTACGGGCAGTGGGGCAGATGTAAATCGGCTTTCCCAGGACCATCTGACGGACTGCAGAACCCCAGCGCCTGTTGGTACACAGAAACCTGTGATGAAGTACTCTCCACCTAACTACTGTCAACACATTGCTCATGCTGTCTCTGGGGTCCTGCTCCCATTGGCTACTGTCCCACCGGTCAGTGTTCAGACTGCTAAACATGCAAGTCCATCCTCCCACCTCCGTGATATTGATCTCCAATAATGGAATAGGAAGTGGAGCTTGATAGAAGACAGGGTACTTAATGAAACTGTCTTTAGGCCTGTCCATTTGCAATACAAATAGACTCATGAGTTGCAGCAACTGGAATGTTAAGTGAGTGATTAAAGCTGTAAGCACCTCGTTGAGTATTTTGCCGTTAAAATAAAGCATGATCGTAATTAGCCGATCAAATATAACCTACTAGACAAGAAAGCTGTGGTTTAAAGACGGATAAAAGTTATGGTGAGTCATCATAAAGTAATGAAGAGCTGGATTAAAGTCATTCTTTATGCCTCCTCATGGGTCTGATGATAAGATGTCACTTTTTAAGGCTGAAAAAAAAAAGTCCTGTTGTGAAAGTTGTGTAAAATTTCCACATTAAAATGTCTAAATACAGCTAAAACTTTGATATATATTGGTTGAATGTTACTCTTACAGAAAGCCTTTATTGGTGTGGCTAATGCATGGCCAAGATGAATAAACATACCTATGCATCATGGCACACAGGCATTCATCAGACTGACCGACAGATGGAGAAAAACAAAACTTTTGGATTAGAAAGCGAACAGGAAATGACGAGTTGGCGAGAGAAGGTGACTTAAATCAAAGGAAATAATTCCAAATAGACAGAAACGTAGGATTCAGTGCAAAAGATATTTAAAAAAGGAGCAGAATCAGTTTCTTCGTTAAGACCTTAAGGTCAGTGGACTTAAATTGAGAAAAATTCTGTCATGTGATGCAATGACCGAGTTGTTTGAAGCATACTGAGGTCTCTGAAGCATAAGATGTGCATTTTACAGTCCTTGCAGCTGCAGTTCATTTGGAGCACAAGAGGAGATGATTGAAGGACTGCATGTGCAATATCCCAGCATGGCTCTTCACATGCACCGGAGGAGATCGAGTGAGTTTGTTCGTGTGTTCCTATAGAAGCTCATTCTTGACATTGGCCACCTCACTCCGCACAACTCCTCAGTGTTGTTCCTCTTAATCAAAATAGCCACTCAGGTGCCTTCAGCTTATGCATTAAAGAAAGAATGTGTGTGCATGTATGTTTGTTTGTGTACGCCACATGCTCTCTTTCATCACATGGCAATGCATACACCGAGAAAAAGACAGTATTTATGACTGAGCAGTGTGTAAATGCAGCTCAGTGTGCTTGTCTGTGGTGACAGGTTACAGCTCTGTCGTCAGATGACCTTTAGATCATCATGCTCTTATTTTGCAAACCCCTGCGGAGCGCTGATGGAGCGCCCAACGGAGGTAATGGATGATTGTGTCTGCCAGAATGAGGCCCATGCAAGCAAATGTGTGCTATATCTCAGGAAAGAAGAAACTGAGAGGGTGGCTGTGTTGTCATCTCACTTGCAGCAGATTCCCCTGAGAGAGCTTTATAAAGAGACATTTACAGAAAGCAGAACGAGATCTCCGGCGTCTTATTCCCTCTATCCCTCCCCTGTCTCTGCTTTCACACTTCCTCCATCCATATGTAATGACCCCCGGGATGCTGTCGGCTGTAATGTCAGCGCCTCCTCCGTGCTGCCATAAGAAACTTGTTATAATAATGACCTCACATGTTCCATAGGGAGGTTATGAATTCTTGGTGGGAGGTAGATGCACGTGATCCCTGTCACATCTCAGACTTTTAGAACAAATACACAGCATCCACCTGCTGATATAAAACCGCGATTTACGAGCCGCCTCCGGCGAAATAAGAGAAACATCAAAGATAGGTTTATTATTGAAGATGCTCCTCCAATGTGCATTTACATCCGTGTCTGTACAGATAGTGGGAATAATCCACTGTAGTTGTGCTAGTTAAGATACAAACATCTATGAAATGAGAGCTGGGAGCAGGGACAAGCTGCGCTGTAGTTGCTCTTGACTGAGGAGCTACAACCAGCCTCCATCAGGACTGCTGGAGAAACAGAGGCTTGGCTAGAGGGAAAAAGAGGAGAACAACTGCACCTAATTATGCAGCTTATATTTTAACTTCTTCCTCCTTACAACTCATATCCACTTCACTCCATCCTCTGTTTAGTTCTCAACTGCTCAGTCTCCTTCTCTTGATCCCTATAGTCCACATATGCTGAGGTCAGGGCTGTTGTGATGTCTGCACACTGATGGATTAATCGATTAAGCTCCTTTTGCAAGTATGTGTTAGATGATAAATCTCCATCCTTGCGTAGAGTATTAACGTCATTCTCACCACCACTTAGGGAAACAAAGGCGGATGTAGAAACTCAGCCCAAGTACAATAACATGGATTAGATGGAGGGAGGATGGATAAGGATAGAGCGATTAAAGCGAGCAAAGGGGTCAGAGTTGGGACAGATTTCACCTTGCAGGGCTGCAGGGAGAAACTGTTTCTGGCAGGGTGACTCGGTAAAGCTTATGGGTTTAGTGTTAGCACCTCTCTGGAGGACAGAGCAGGTCAGTGTTGAAATGATACTGCAGGGTTGGTGTAACCCAGACATCACCTCACACACACAAACACATGAGAGAAATCCTGTAAAAATAGCCACCTGAACCTGTCACTTAAAGTTGTGTTAGAGTCATTTAAATGTTAATATATGATTGAATTACTAACTGGGAGACCTTTCATGATTGCAAGGAATAATTTTCTTTGAGTGGTTCTTTTTGTGCTTGTCAGTCTGTAGCATTTTAAATTGATAGCTGGTGTCAGCCTTTCAGCAGCCTTCAGTTCCTTTTTTTTTTTTTGGATTTTGTGCAGTGAAATCAACAGGCACTACACTTGAACCTTTTCTGGATGATTGATGATGACAGTAATTTACTTTTTAGCCATGACTGTGTTTTTGTGAAGTGGCAACGAGTGCATAAAGTAAGCCAGCACTCACCTCCCAACAGAAATGGCACTTTAAGGTTTTACTCTTTGGTGTACTTTGATTTTTTTCCAAGTGAAATTGCACTTCTCACAAAGTGCTACTGCTTTCTGCCCATATCAGGTTCTCTTGGTGCCTCACAATGGCTCTAAATGAACTACATTACCAGAGGGCACTATGTGAGGCTCACCTGTTCCCATTTTTGCTTGCCTGCTTTTATCTGTCGCTGCTTGAGGTGCTTTGTTTGTGCGACACACTGAGGAGTGAATTCACAAAGAGTGGACTGCAGCAGCTGATAGCATCATAAATTGCCCATCACGTATAGTTACTATCTGCAACATCTCGAGTTTGCTCCACAAAAGAAATTGTGCAGATGACATTACAGAGCAAACACACCCATTAAGCTTTTCAGCTGAGTGCAATTTTGCCTTGTTTTGCATTCAGTTTCAATTATCTTTGTGGCATGAGCACAGAGATAAGCTGGGCTGATTAAAATCATAGCAGAGTGAACACATCTGATCAGCTGATATGAGGAAGCAAGACAAAAGAGGAAGAGTAGGAGTAAGGACAGTATTTTTAATTATACTTAGACGACATTTCAATCAGGAAAGACTTTTACAAGACTGAATAATCACTGAATGAATTATGTGACATGAGCACTTCAAGCACTGGTGGAGGTGGAGTTGAAAGCAGGATCCAGTGTTAAAACTCCTCCCTGCTGATGCATTCAAGAACCTGTGGTCAGTTCTGTCATCGAAGGATTTAGAATCACCTGTGGAGGATCTACAGCATGTTGTCAGGAAATCAATACTTGAACACGCTGACATGAAACACAGAGCCTGTTCTCACCAGCATGATCACATGATGATGGAGTGAGTTATTTATCTCAGGCGAGTTTGCAATACCTTGTTGAGATGCAATTTAGTGGAGTAAATATGTTAGTTGTCGTCATTATGTTACACTTTTGCATGTGTAGACATATTTATGAAGTATTAGTTAAATATACAAACTTTGTTAAAATCTGCAGATTCTTTATAAGACCTAATTATGCAGGTCATTTATTATCAGGTGCTGTAACAATACATTTTTAACAAAGCTGTGTAGTCATTTGGTGCTCTAAGTTATACAGTCTCTCTTTAAAATGGTAATCTCTAAGATTTGAGTTACGTTGTTTCTAACTGCTCCTTTGGCTATAAGATGTAGTTGCAGGTGCACTTTTAGACCTCATCTCCCACAGTTCATGTCGAAACCAAACTGTGTCGACCGTATGATGTTGGTAGATTGCTTGTTTCCCTTCTTCAGAACATTGAATTTTCTGGACCTGTACTTGTACTTAAACTGTTGTCACCTATGCTCTATTTTCTTTCATGTGTTTGTTCGCCACTGTTACTCACAGGAAATGAAAAGTACTTATGCCAGTCAGACTCAATAAGAATGAGCCTGTGGTGTTAGCTCCAGTGACCGTCTGGGCAGATCAACCCCTCCTGACTGACATAAAAAGCGCCATTAACTGTGCGCTGTTACTGTTTACTAAAGACATGTTGCCACAGACACCCAGATCTTAGTACTTGACAATGCTGCAAATGTAAGTGCTTTCATCAGTGGGCCATAGGCTCAGTCGACATTGTTTTACCTCACTTGGATAGTGACTTCACAGACAATAACTACATGAAAACCTTCGATATTACCACTGAAATCACACCAACACGACAATAACAGTAAAAACTTCACTCTTGGTTTTCTCATTAGACTCTTGACTTGTTCTCTCTGTTACTTTCACAGTCATAACCGTCACCCTGTTCAGAAGCAGATAAAAAAAATTCAGAAAGTGTGATTGGCTAAATGCAATAATTTTAACAAAGCACACTGTGAGCTTGTGGTTTAATGATAAAGAAATCTCATTAAGGCTCACACTAAACCGGCTGAGCTTGCTCCTCTAAAATCTCTGAC
>JAPZDX010000023.1:5674747-5690444 GCA_029783625.1 Naso annulatus | reverse complement strand
AGAGAGACAGATAGTCAAAACATGGGCAGGAGAGAAGAAATAAGGCGAACAGAGAGGGAGGATAAAGGTTAGAGTCAAAGCAGAGATGGATAGACTGAGAGGAGACTTTCCTAAACCGCTGCTAACACTAACAGCAAAACACTGCCACAAAGTTTGTGCCGCTTTACACAACATCAAGTCACATGAGCTATATGAGCTTTTTCTAATTTGGCCCTTGTATGTACATGGAAGTTAAGATGCAGGGAAAAAGTAAATTGGTTCGACTAGTTTTACTCTCAGTTGTCCATGGGCCTCAAGCTTCAGTCCCCTAGATGAAAGACGTGTGACCCACCATTCTATCCTGACCTCCCACTCTTAGGACTTCGTCACTCTTTAGGGTAGAGCCGTTGCTATGAACATCTAACACTGGTGCAGATACATTTACGTTGGAGTTTACTAAGAGTCAAGCACACAATCTATTCTGCCATTTTAAGTATATTAAGTGTTGTTACCACAATCCCATCTTGTGTGTAACCACAGTGAGATGTTCGCTTTGAAGGTCCAGTGTGCAGGAGTCAGTGGCATCTAGTGGTGAAGTTGGAGATTGTGCAAGACTGAATATCCTTCTGCTCACTGTCGGCTTCAAAGCCTGAAGGAGAACCTGCCGTGGCATGAAAAAAATGCGAGGTGCGCTTTAAAGCCAGTGTTTGATTTGTCCATTCTGGGCTACTGTAGAAACATGGCAGTGCAACATGGTGCCTATGAGGACCTGCTCCTTTTGTAGATATAAAACGCTCAGTCTAAGGTAATGAAAACACAACTGTTGTTATTTGAGGATGATCATACACTAATATTATATGATAATGAATATTAGAATAATTTCTAACACATTCTGCCGATAGACACCCCCCCACCCCCACCCCAATTCTACACGCTGAACCTTTCATGTGAAATGGCAAAAAAAGGTCTTTTTTTCAGGCCAAATGAACAGCATACAGATGAGAGGCTTTGCAGCAGAAGACTGAAGATGGGAGGCTGATTGGTGAATATTTCAGAGTTGCTAAAAAAATAAAGATATAATTAATAGAAACAGAACTGCAACATGAATGGAAGCATGGAGGTGGGAGCGGTGCAGAGAAAAAAAGTGGAGCTAAACAGTGAGGGGACAGGTATTGATGGTGGCTGAAGGTGAGGCTCTGAGCAGGATTAGCAGGTCAGCTACAACATTGGACTTGTTTACACTGCAGTCCAGATCAGCTAACAGGCTCCTAACCTGCAGCTCAGAGCTGCTCTTTTTACCATCTGTCAAGATTGCATCCTAAACATGTGAAACCTTCAAACTGGAGCTATTTTGAGACTCTGTATCCATATTTTAAAATAGTTTCTGTGCTCCATTTTGACAAGAGATTATTTTTAGCATCTTTTCTTAGCGGCTTTTGAACAATACCAGAGGCTCAGTTTCTTTTCTATGTGAGAGGGCAGACGTGCTCTGGTTTTCCTCACCGAATTAACATCTAAGCATCTTCTTCACAGTAGCATAATTAACTGTGCCTTGCTGGCTAAGTGTGTTGTTTTACAGAACTCCTCTTTAGGCTTTCGCATTAAGTAAACAGGCATCAAGTTCCTTGGGCACCTAAGTCATGTTTTAAGTGGTGCAACAGATCTGCTCCCCTCCTCAGCAGAAACATGTTGTTCTTTAGTTGACTTAGCTTCTCGTCGGCACACTTCTCTCTCTCTTTCTCTCTCTCTCTTCTCATCTCCCTTCGTTTTCTGCCACTCGCCTGTTGCCGTGGTAACTAGCTATGGGAAGTTGAGTGGAGGGGAGATTCAAGTGAGAGAGGGAGAGATGAGAGGGAAGGAAAAAGGGGGGGTTGCGTTGGGTTTCTGGGTAAAGGAACCATGACCTCTTCCTCCACTCCTCTCCTCCTCCTCCTCCTCCCTCATCTTTTTTATCTCAGCCACCACATCTTCCACTCTCTACAAACCTTAACGCTCCTTATCGATCCAGGACCACTAATTTCCTGTCCTTTGCCTCCCACAGTTTTGCCTTTTCCTGGGTTATTTTCTCCTTCTCACTCAAAATTCCTAAATTTTGTGCGTCGCTTCCATCCATCTTAACCTTTCGTGCTGCCTACATCCACCTTGAATGAAGAGCAGCATAGTGTTTCCTTCTTCATCTATAAAACTCAACTCCAGCTCTTCCTACTGAGACACACACATCTCACACCACTTCTATTTTTATGCAGCCATTACAGTGTTAACACCACTGAAGGTTTCATTAAAAGAGACTGACATTAAACATTAAGGAAGATCTTCAATAGTATCAGGGGAGCTGTACTGTGAATGGCATTTTAATTTTCTCTGCAAGTTAAATAATGCAAACCGCTGGGGCGGCAGCAGCATTCTGAGCGAGTGTGTGTACGTCTACACCCGTGTGCATGTGTGTGCACGCAGCTGGAACAAGATTTCTCCTGTCAGATGCAGAAACGGCCATTACTTCTCACATTACTGTACACATTTAATTTCTTACAATAACATGCACGTCTGCGATGAGAGCCTTGAATGTGACACACGCCTCCTCAGTGCAAAAAATCCACAATCGGATAATCAGGAAGAGAGAGAGAAAGACACGGTGGGTCGGAGACACACAATTGCTGGAGGGGAAGAGGCGTTTTGGATTTGTGTTGGCATAATGTTTTCGCATAATCACCACCGCCTGTGTGGTAACACAGGCAACATATTAGTCAAAGAGAACAACAAACACTGTCTGCTGGGAACAGAGACTGTGAGTGTGTTGAGATATGTGCTAATATGTGCCATGTGCTTGAAGCATATGCATAGAACACAGGGCTCAACAGATTATTTCATTATTGGTTCATTTCTCATATATTTATTTTGTTTTTGATCAATCGATGCAATATCTAATATAAAAGAATGTGAGAAGTAGTAAAGAGAGACTAAACTGACACCTCCAACAGTCCAAAACCCCAAAAATGTCAAATAACAATAAAATTACACACTCACAGGGGCAGTTTTTGACCAGATTGCTTGACTTTGGTGCAACCTCAGTATTGTTATTAATTATATTTTCCGTTCTTTCACAGTAAAAATATATAACCAATCAAATTATCTTTAATCTATTTGACATGATTTACTCGTACATCATGAAGCATCCAGAACCCTCAGGCTAGCTCAAACAGGTTTATTCAGGATCAAAACCAAACAAGATGAAGAAGATGAAGCAGAGTTAGTCTCCCCCCTGTAGAACAAGTTTCCTGAATACCTGAGGTCTGCTTCACCTGCCAGCTCATTCAAACCAGGGCTTAAAACATTACCAGTTACTGTACAAAAGTTCCTTTCATCTGCAATCATTTTGGCTTCTTTCTTGCTTTTGATGATATTTCACATGCAAATTCTTTCAATCATCAATGATTTATTCGCCTTTTTTATTGTCTTTTAGATGCAGTTTCTGTCAGACTTTAATTATTTGTTGCTTTTGTGCTTTTGTTATCTTTTAAGTGCAATGTTGTTTGTGTCTGAATGGTGCTATAAATAAATTTTTCTGCACTTGTAGATCAATTTTGTAAATTTTGGTGAACACGCAGAATTTCCACAAGTGTGTAGAGAGAGTGCGAATTAGCTGCACTTAGACAGGGTGTTTTCCCTTTTTAGTAGAAAAACCAACCAACTAAATGTCTTTTGTGATTGTTTGCAGAGGGAGGAGGCTCCTTAAACAAAACTACTGACACAATCTGGAGATTATTCCTGACTTGTGTGTGTGTGTGTGTGTGTAGGTGTGTGTACAGGGTGTGGGGGGTGGGGTTTCCGGAGCACTGCGAGTGCATATAAAACAGAAAAAAAAGAAAGATGCTCTAGCAAGGAGAGAAAAAGCAGGTGGGGGTTGCTGTGTGGTGTACGATAATCTAAAGCTATTCGATGGCATTAACCAAAAAAAAAAAAAAAAAACTAATGCAAGAATCCTCCCTTGGCCCAGCTACAGATTACAGCAGTGGGCTTGCGTGTAGAAGCTATTATATAATTCATTCTCTATGATGAGATTTTCCTCCATTGCTGCATGGTTTTCCTTCCCGCCCCCCTCCGTCGCTTGCACTCTGTCCCAGAGCTGGCAGGTTTCTCTTTTAATTTAAGGGGAAGATGTCTGAGCCATTTTGGGTTTTTTGGCAACTTTGTAATCTTTTTATCCCTGTCTGGAACTAATTCATCTTTAACAGCAATTTAATGTCTTCTTTAGTGCTTAGTTCACATCAGTCTCCACTCACTGTCTGGATGGTATTTTGCTGCATAGATATGTGTGTGAGTGTGTATGTTTGCCCATACCAAATATTTATCTGTATTTGTGTGTGTGTGTGTGCTCACGTGTGCACATGTAGTGCAATACTCCCTCATTCTGCTATTGTGAATTCTCTGCTCACTAAGCTCCTTAATGGAGTCACTACAAGGGCAAAAGCATTTTCAATTTTTTCGCATTTATTTATTTTTTCTCTCTCTCTCGCTCCTTCCCTCCCCCTTCCACACGCCTGCTGACCACAGGTGGGCGGATCGGGAATAAGTATTTCATTTTTCATTGTGGAGGTCATGACTGATGAGAGGTACATGTGAACCACAGGCCGTCTGACTCTGGAAAGGATTAACATTGCCCTTCGACTCCACATCTGTGCCACACAAGACTGGTAAAGCCACTGTGTGATTGGTAGATTACCCTTCATGCTGCCAAATGCCATCTAATGATTATCTGGTGATGTCTGAGGTGCAAGGGGCACGGGTCTCCCCCTGGATCCTCTGTCCAGTCACAATGGGGTCCGGTTGAACAGAGTTTGATATGATACTGATTGTGCGCAAATATTACTCTTGCTTTGAAAAGCATCGGCCTGAGGTAAATTCAAGTGACAGCTCTTGCCGATCCAGCTTTATCTCGAGAGAGCTGCAGGTGAAATGGAGGAAAGAGGTTAAGGTGGGATTTGAAATAGAAAGCTTTCTCCTGGGGCTGCTGTCAGAGGAGAATGTGTCGTTCAATCTTGCAGAAAGAGGGAGAGACTGGGAATAAAAATGGTTTGAAGGCTTTAGATTTCTAAACAGTATTTCACAATCAAATTTTACAATCTTTATCTTGCCGTTTATTTACTGAAGTAATAAAATACATAAACTACAAAATAAGTCAATGCTCCAGCGTACAATGCTTTACAATGATTTCATGGTAAAAGGGATATAATTCATGTGAATGCGTATTTGTGTGCCCTCGAGATTTAGTGTCATATCTACCCGGTACCTAAATCCCCTTTCAGACAAGGAATCTGTAACAATGTCGGAGTTTTTTCTCTTTTAAACCTAGTTAATCATGACGGGACCATTATGGCAACAGCTGCAATGCATCTGGCATATGAGAGTATGAAACGTGGGCAGTTATGTAAAATAAGCAGAATGCATTTTTTCCCACAGCAAAATAAAGAGGGAGATCAAATCTCCACAATGGCAGCATTACTTGTGCAGCTTGCAGAAATCTCACTTTAGTGCCAATCTGCCACTATTAAAGGATTTTGTGATCAAGGGGCAACACGTAAAAAGTGTCTTGTGATTTGCACTTCATACACTTAAATGTTACATACATGCCTTGCTGGCAATGTAACTGCTTTAATATACTTGAGCTGTGAAGAAAACGTGACTTAAAAAGGTCCTGAGCAAGCATGAGTTGTGATTTACTATTAAAGCCTGAAAGAGTGCGCCTAGTACGTTTGTTTAGAAGTTTTTCCTCTTTGAATTTAAATGCTGTTTGTTATGCACATTGATATTTTCTCAGAAATTAATGCAGCATCCCACTGCCCATCAGCACTGCCTCCAAAGCCATTTTTATATGTCACCATCTATTGACTTGTATGCATGAAAAACCCATAAATCCATGATAAATGTAATGAGGTCAGATTGTGACGGGCTACTGTAATGATGTGTGCGCTGGGTTCATATGAAGTAATGACAGCAATTTATCATACCATTATTTATGGGAATATCATTAATATAAATGCTGGTGATTAGTGGGAGTTGATCTTAAAGCAGGACTCTCATCTGAACTCCCTCATATCTATGGGACTGAACTACAAGGCAGCAATCAATCAACAGATTAACAGCAATGTCCAGGCCTGTCTGCAGTCCACAGCCTCGTTCCAGACTTTGTTTAGTCACAGATTACAGTGTGAGACAACCAACAGGCTCACACAACTGCAAAAAGCAAAAAGCCTGCTATCTAAAGAGCTTGCTGGGTCTCAGATCTAAAAAATAAATGAGGGATGAATAAAATAAGAAAAGAACAAAGAAAGAGATGTCAGCAAAAAAGGAAACAGAACAGGGGTGTGTGTGTCAAACATCATGAAGCATACAAACACACTAAATGTACAGATATGCAAAGTCAGCACATCTAGGCCAATCTAAAATAGAAACACATTAATATGCACACGATAAATAGAGGTAAACCTGATTTCAGCAGCGGCAGTAATCTCTTTGTCTCAACATAGAAACATGAGGTACACAAATATACCTGTGCTTTTCATGTAAGAGTTAATAAGTGAGATTACTCTATGTGATAGTGTGTGTTGGATGGGTAGAACCCAATCACAGCTCAAACTTAAGAGAGTCTGACCTGAGGTTGCCATGGTAACTGGGTCTACTGATGCCGAAGACTCCAAAATTAGACGAGTGGTGTCATCTCACACATCTTTTTACCTGTAAACACCCTCATAGACACACAGTCACACACATACTCACACACACACACACACACGCACACACAGATAAGAGGCAGAGCGAGTTATGAGCACTGACGACACATCGAGGCTCTGCTCATAACTGTTCCTCCTCTGGATGTTTATCTTGGCTGATGAATGAGATTTGGAGCACTCTTCTTCTTCTCTGGTTCTTATCAGGAGGAACCATAACTTTACAGTGACACAGTGTCCGTCTCCATCACTCATACAGCTTTTTTCACTTTTCTCTGCCTTGGTGCCTCCTCTCTCAGGTCTCTTTTTTGATTAAGGAGCTCAAGATCCTTCCTGACGCTTCTTGCTGTGATGTCAAATTCAAATCCCTCCTTTTAACCTTAATTCTGAAACTTAGTACTGTACTGTACTGCAAAACACATCTGTGTGCCCTCCTGAAATAGGCAAACTCATTTAATTAAATAAAGAGATATTGGGGGGGGGGGCTCTCATAGCCAGTTAGCGTGCTAACAGGCAGTTGACTTGCATCTGTCTGGCGGCAGGTTTATTAGTTTGGTTGCTAATGGTTTGGTTGGTTGGTTCTCAACTGTCTGCAAATTGCTTTTTGTGACGCATAAAAATTTACGGTGCATCACAGCTAAGCTATCATTGCCTTCCGTACTTTAGACCCTCTGGCTCTCAAGTCCTCCAAAGCAAAATTAGAGAAGTTGAATTTGATGCAAAAAATTTAATATGGGTTCAACTCATCACTGTGAGCGCAACCACCCTTCAGTTCTATAAGTACTGATTTATTTTCATCTAAAATTTTACTGTTTTAAATTACTGTGTGATTGGCAGTTGCTTTTAATATCAAATCATAGTGCAAAGAGTATTTTTGCACACTGACATTTTAATTACCGCACTATATTTTATGGTCTATTTTTACTTTTTTCAAAGCTGATATAAGAAGATTTAAATCTTCTATTGGATATTTACAACCATCCTTTACTGGCTCTTTAATCTCTGTCATTAGTCTGTCCTGCTTTCTCGCTCTGTCCTTTCATACTTAGACGCACATCTGTACAGCCTCTGCCGGGAAGGATATCTCAGGACATCTCATCCTTCCTGACACAGTAAATCACTGTGCGTGTCTGGCTATTAACCCCATTTATCTCTCTCTTTCTCTTCCAGGATCCTGCTAACTGTAGTGGTGATCTTCCGTATCCTGATCGTGGCAATCGTTGGGGAGACGGTGTATGAGGACGAGCAGACTATGTTCATCTGTAACACTCTGCAGCCCGGCTGCAACCAGGCCTGCTACGACAAGGCCTTTCCCATATCCCACATCCGCTACTGGGTCTTTCAGATCATACTGGTATGCACGCCCAGCCTCTGTTTCATCACCTATTCAGTCCACCAGTCGGCCAAGCAGAAAGACAGGCGCTACTCCTTTCTCTATCCCATAATGGAGAGGGACTATGGAGGAAGGGATGGGGCGCGCAAGCTCCGAAACATTAATGGAATTTTAGTTCAGCATGGCGGTGATGGTGGAGGAGGGAAGGAGGAACCCGACTGCTTAGAGGTGAAGGAGATCCCCAACGCCCCGCGGGGCCTCACACATGGGAAGAGCTCCAAAGTTCGCCGGCAAGAAGGGATCTCTCGCTTTTACATCATTCAGGTGGTGTTCAGAAACGCACTGGAGATTGGCTTCTTGGCGGGCCAGTACTTCCTATATGGCTTTAGTGTACCAGGGATTTTCGAGTGTGACCGCTACCCGTGTCTGAAGGAGGTGGAGTGCTACGTGTCACGCCCCACAGAAAAAACGGTGTTCCTGGTGTTCATGTTTGCAGTGAGCGGCATCTGCGTTGTGCTCAACCTGGCTGAGCTCAACCATCTGGGCTGGCGCAAGATTAAGGCTGCCATCAGAGGCGTCCAGGCCCGCAGGAAGTCTATCTGCGAGATCAGGAAGAAGGACATGGCACATCTGTCCCAGCCGCCAAATCTGGGACGCACACAGTCCAGCGAATCAGCCTATGTCTGATGATGAGGAGGAGAAGAAAAAGAGGAGGAGTGGGATGAATGTGCAAGAGAGAGAATGATTTAATTATGATTTTAATTTAATGAAGTTAGTATGGAGGTCAACAAGATGACATCTCCTCTGATGATGATGGAATGAAACAGAATGTTAAAGACCAAAACCTTCAATTCTATGGCTTAAGCTGAAAGTCAAGAAAGAGCAGAGGAAGAAGACAATTCAAAAGAGTAGAGAGGATAAAAGAGGACAAAAAGTTCTCTTCTGCTAATGAACTTGATGCACACTCTTTGGTCTCATGGGGAGATATCCCAACTGCCATTTTATACTTTTGTCTTTTTTAAAATAATTACCCTCTCCTCTGCTCCCCGTTTCTTTTATAGCGAGGAACTGATCCTCAAGCTAGAGAAGAAGGGACCAGAGACGATAGAGAGAAGAGAAGGGGGAGATCAGTGACAGGCTGTTTTGTATTCCTTGGAGACATTGGAAGATGACAGCGGTGTTTGATGCATCCCATGGTGCTTTTCTTCTGACTGTTTCAGCCTCTACAAAAATGGGAGGACAGGATAGAGAATGGGACTGGAGGAGGATGAGCAGCAACATCATTAAAAGAGGAACGGAAGAACTGTCAAAGCCATGATGGACTCTAGAGAAAGAAAGCGTGTTTGTAGGGGAGAGTAGGTGGGAGAAACCATGCTCTGGCAAAAAACAGATGATATCCCTGAGGTGAGGGAGAAAAGATGGAGCGTTTTTCTTTCCTACACCTCGAGACTGGAGGTTGACCGAAGCCAAGAGAGAGAGAGCTGCCTCTGAGCAACATCAACCTCACCTCTGTTAGAGCATCGTCACAAGCCAAAACCAAGAGAAAAAGACTGATGGTGTTTATGTTTTGTCTCTTGGCAAAAGATTATTTTAACACAAACACACAGCGAGTACCGTAAACACTTTCTTTTCTCATCCTCCGTAATCACTCGCTCTCCACATTACACGGTTGGCAGCTATATAGACGCCGGGGGCTTCGGGTGACAGTAATGACCCTCCTTTCACTTATTCTGCATAAACTTAGGAGGGGAACTAATGAACAAAGGGACAAACGGGGTGTAAACATCAGTCTCTCCTAGAGCACAAACCAAACTTCCCTCCTTCCAGCATTCCAGGGTGCTGAGAGACAAGGGAGAGACAGATGAAAAGGAGAAATGAGAAAGGGAACTGGACCCAATAGAGGAGGGGAACAGATCACTTTATTAGAACTTTAAACAAATTTTATAAAGTATATCACCATGAGTTATGTTTTTCTTCTTTTTTTTTTTTTTTTTTTAGAAAGCGATGGTGCCATCCGTGAGATATTTATTATTGAGAAGTTATATAGAGTATATCATGGTAATATTATTTATCCATTTAGAATATATCCAAATAGATTTATTTATCTTTGCAGGGGGTGGGTTGGGTCATCATGTGGCTGTCTTTTCAAATGTATAAACTGTCTGTCTTTTTTTTTTTTCATTTTTTAGCTCAACACATTTCTCACTGATGGAACTGGTTAAAGACGTGTACGGGGGGTGGGAAGGGACAAGCTTGTGAGCTTTGTTTTGAGATGCACTGGAGCCGTGCAGCTGTTGAGGAAATCTTCATTGCAATTGTTATTTAATTGCGTTCAAAATGTGTAACAGTGCAGCTGTTAAACACAACATCCTAACGTGTTTTCTGCAGAGAGCCTTTGGTTTCCTCCACATCAGCTGCACAGCTTAAGGCTGTCGAGGCCTGCGAGCCATTTTGAAAAAGGCATGTTTACATGACGCAATGTTTTCTTGAATGATCAAGCGATGTACCCGACGAGTAGTGACTGTCTAGGGACAGTTGTGTTTCTGAATCTCAGTGGTTTTAATTTTTGCATTTCTTTCCTGACTGGATTTCAGCATGCATGCCTTGTAAGAGAAAAGAATGACATGAAAGAAAAAGATTAAGATGACAGAGAGTGTTGCACCTTGATTAATGCAGACGAGTGGGAGAGTGGCAGACTGAAGGAACTCATTGAAGTAAAGACACTCATACACACACACACACACACCAGTGCATCATTTAAACAGGAAACTTTGCGATGTGTGCCCGTGAAACAGACATGTAGGGACAGTGAGTAAATTATTTAACTGACAGTATCACACACAGAAGCAAATTGTACAAGCATACAGTCGTCTTGTTTTAATCTTTGTGACGTTGCCTTGGGCAACTCAAACAAACAGACACAAGCACAAACTGAGATTTGGTCTGTTTAAATCAAATCAAGTTATCAAGTTATTGATGCTGTTGCAAAGACTTTGCCACGGTGCTTAGGTGTCACTGCAAACTGAATGGCCTTATATAGCTCAAGACTGAATTAGCTTTAAACACTGCCACGTTTGATTCTTACAAAGGCTCTAATACTTTAAAAAAAAAAAAAAAAAGCCAAATACAAGACATATTTTCAAAACTGCAGCTATTGTATATATTTTGTTATTTCTATTAAGCTTCTGCCACTAAATTGCAGCATTTACTGCCGAAAATGTAAAGAAATGTGCGAACAGCTTTGTAATTTAACTTTTGTTGTTTCCACTTTTCTTCAGCTTGCCTTATCTGCGTTTACTTTGATTAGTGATTTGCCTTTGGATAGTCTCCTCGGTCATAATGCTGAGAGGGAAAACATAAGGAAAAATTTGTTCCCTATGTGAGACCCCCAAGTAAAGAGGGAAACAGATTACATTTATGAAGAAAATAAGAAACTAAAATTACACATATACTAAATGCAGCTTTTACCAATTCACTAAATATACTGTGGATGCAAAAATAACATTCATAATTTCCTCACGGCACTAAGTGATACTGTGGATGCATCGTAAACAGATTAGCCAGAGCTGCTGCAGGTCCTGGAGCAACAGCAACAGCTGACGTAGAAGAAGAAATCCCCCCAACTCTCTGTTTCTCCATTCACTCCCTCTGTCATAATCTCTGTGTCTCTTACAGGTGATTATCCCCAGATTTAGACTCTTGTGAGGATCTCTACGGAGCTCAATGGGATCGGTGCAGTCTTCTGTACCGCACTAGGAAGGACAAATACAGTGACAAGCCACACCAGAAAGCCTAATAATAGAGGTTGAGTCATTGCTTCCCTCAGATACTCGTGACCTTGTGCTTCTTGTTGAGGCTTAAATGCCGACCTTGAGCTTAAAGGCCAAGCCAATGTCCTGTACTCTGCGCAGCTCCTGCTGGACAGCCACTGCGCAGTACAGCACTGATCTAATCTTCACAGGGCACAGGTCAATGCTAGTGAGGCCTATTTTTAGTGAATGGAAGATACAAACATGCTGAACATGCATTCATTCTGGAAAAAAACAGGAAATGTGACTTTAGGAGCAGCAGTTTGAGCGCAGTTTCCTCTGCTTGGATTCTGTTGTTATGTCTGGTTTCATTCAGCTCATAAACACACACACACAAAACAGAGAGAGAAAGGACACACAGGGCCATAAATGTGTCCTGGTCTTCTTTAGTTTACATTTATTCAGCATTCATTACTGACTCCTGAAGTTATGCAGTCACTGGTTACTCCAATTTCCAGAGTAAAATGTTCCTCCAACAGTCTGCCACTCTCCTCAGTCTACTTTTCTATTTGTCAATGTGAAATGAATTATGCAACTTTTTTTTCTCATTTGCTTTTCTTTTTGACGTGTGGATACATTTTGTTGTCCGATGCTCTTTTTGTGCAGTGACATATCAAAAAAAGAAAGATGTTTTTTTTTCTATGTAAGAGAACAAAAAAGTTGTCTTTTTCCGACGTGTAAAAATCAAGGGTAGAATGTTGAAATAGCAGAAAAAAAAAATTTCCTCCCTTGCCAAAGTGATATGCAAAATTTCATTTATTTTCAAAGATTTTTTAACTGCATGTGTAATGGCTAAAATAAGCATGTTTCTATGTTTTCTTCAACAGAATCTTTAAAAAAAAGACTTTTTTTTGTTCAAACTATGGAGCGAAGCTATCACGTCTTGATGCCAAGTGTGTATAATAATTGACTACAGAACCAGGCGGGGAAAAAAACACCTCAGTGATGCTAAAACTTTGTAAAACAGTTTATCAGTCTCAGTTTCACCTCCCCCCAAAAAACCCACTACATTGAAAAAGTCCTCTAAGAAATTTGCACATGAATACGAACCTTTAAAATCTGTTGTAGAGGATGTTTCTATTTATAAGCCTGTCAGTCAAATGATACTGTAAAACACAGGGTAGAGGTTTAAGACTGGCACCATAAGGGGTCAGACACCACAATATTCCAGGGTTTGGTCCCCAGCACAATGTGTAGCTAACCTGCAAATGACAGCCTCTTTATTAAGTGTACAAATCATTAAATCCTCAGTGAAGCTCCTTACGGATTTATTCTGGTACATTACTCTGACAGCAGACTCAGGAAAGAAAACAATGCTGATCTTTTAACCAACATTTTCTAGTAAAAAAAAATGCTGTTCCTACTTAAAAACATTTTTATAGAAATGATACTACAACATGTCAGCATTCTTTCCATGTACCATCCTACCTTTTGCTGTAAAGCCCACCCAACAAAATTGTCTTCAAGTCTGATTATTTACCCGTTGGTGCTATAGAGGTTGGACTCTTTACCAAAAACATTATTTCAGAAACATTCCCATGTCTTAAGCACTTAACTGCCCAACTTACCGCAGGTCATGTAGCGATGCAGGTCTGAATATAAAGCTGTTTTTTCTGACTGTTACTAACATCTGCAACAAACACCCAGAGCAGGTTACAAGATCATTTTCACAGCGCCTCCACATTGTGCTGCACAACAGTAGCAAACAATTTGATTCCTCAGGAATGCAGCACATAAATGAGCTGTTTCATTCATCAACACAGAGCCCACTGAACTACTACATTACCCTTTATACTGCTGCTGAAAGAAACATTTAGAATAATTTATTAATCACAATATGTAGCCAATGCTAAGGGCTGGTTTGTGGCCCTTAGCAAGTTTTGGAAGCATCCCTCTTTAACCATCAAGGGCTTCTTACTTATTGCAGACTAAAACAAAGCCATAGACTTAAAAAAAGAAAGAGATTTCAAACTTGACTTGGTGCATATTGAAAGAGTACAATCTGCACTTCTGGGCAAAGATTAATATGTGCTCGATTAGGTGACCATTTTTTCAATTTAACATGAAAATTAGACATCTTGCTTCAAAAAAACCCAAACATTTTTTAACATTTCTAAATGAATGAGAAAATGTAAGTTATAAAGCTCCTGTTATCCAGATGTTCAGCTTCAATTTTCATTTCATTCTAAAATCAAAATGCTCCCTCCTCCTCCTCCTCCCCCTCCCTCCAGCCCTGTCTGACACTGGTGCTGCTGTCCTGCAGGCTGGATTAAAACCATTTCAGGGTTCAGAGAAAGACCTCTCAACCTCTCAATAATCCGTCATGATATCAATCACGATTACTGCTTCTAATTACACTGAGTGGCAGATACAGGCAGGGTGGAATTTAAACCAACATCCGGATTTGACAAAATAACCCCCCTCTCCACTGTGTATCCATGTCTGCAACCACCTACTGGCAGCAGGGATGTGGAGGATTAAAATTTGAGTTGTACCTAAATTTTATGAATTTCCAGACTGTTGATTTATTTAGTTTTGATCAGAAAAAGGGGGATCATGACTGAGTAGGACAGAGGAAGCACCTCTTACCTTTCCACTGCCCTGCATGACCAGCACCTCTTAGTCAGGCTCCAATGTCATGACATGTGTCTTTAATGTGTATTTGAATGGTGACCTGTCAGAGGAGCAGGTGAGCAATGTCAAATTTAGCCAATATTTGGCAACCTATAGTGGTAATCAATAGTTATGGGATCAGAAAAGGGAAAAAAATTTAATCTCTTAACCCTAGAAACGTGTCACTCTTTAGCATAGCCTCTACTGTGACATCTGTGTGGATGTAAAATCGTGGACTGAAAACAGGATGAAACAAACACTCAAACACACTTCACGCTTTGCAACCTTCATCTAAAAATCTGTCGTTTCATGCTGCAGATTTGATGGTGTACCTGACGGACCTTCGCTGAGGGTTCATTGTATATTTCTGACTGGTGTACTGTATGTAAAGACTGAATAAAACCTTGAATGTTACATCAAGCCTGAGCTGGCCTCATGCATGCTGATTTATGACCTGAAAGCATGCGCGTTCGTGCAGTATGTGTATTGTCGCCACGTTAGTGTACAGAGAACGTAAGTGGGTGGATAACTGAGCGTGTGGGTGTAATAGGACTTTCAAAATAAAAAAGTGTTCTGTGGTGTGAAGGGAATAGAACAACGGTGGCCACAATTCATATTGATACAGATCTATATATAGCTGCCTGAAAACAATATATGCAGAGAGCTGCGTGCAGCCCAGCTGGTTGGTGTAATGACATTTCTGAACTCAGTAGGTGACACTGAAACCTTTCAGCGGGATTAAAACCTTTAGACCGTGGCACTGATGAGAGCAGAGGAAGCACGTGTGTGTCTGAGTGTGTGTTTGTGTGAGCGACAGCAGTCAGGGTTTCTCTTAACCTCCTCCTTCTTGAATGCACAGTGCAAGCAGCAATGTGTGTGTGTGTGTACTTAAAAACACTGTATATGCATTCATGTATTCATCATACTACTAAACCTTTGTGTTATGCTGTGTGCATGTGAATGTGTGTGTGTGCGACTGCGTGCATGTGCGTATGTGCGTGTGCAACCCCCACCCACCTTCCTTAGTGAGGTCACATGGTGGCTGCTGTGGACTGGGATTGAAGGCTTGTTGCCACGGCGATAAGCCAGCCGGTAATATCTCTAAGCACAGCCAGGATTAATCTGCTGACAGATGGCTGGCTGCTCAGCGTCACTTCCTAAAACACACACACACACACACACACACACACACACACACACAGGATTCATATTCACCATCATCATCATTGTCCTCTTAT
>JAPZDX010000023.1:5555345-5565532 GCA_029783625.1 Naso annulatus | reverse complement strand
GATCGGTTTGGTAATATGGAATTCTGTGACAAATTCTGATAGTCAACTTCGTCATGTAATAAATCAGCTCAGAGAACATAAACTCTGAGACTACGTCAATAATGTTCTATGTCAGCAGGTGAGGACATAAAACCTCACCGACACACAAACGACATTAAGCGTGAATATCCAGTTTGCTTTTTTGGGATTCTTCAAAGAATCTTATTTAGCATCTCAAGAGACAAGGACCCGCCATGTGCTTCTTGTTTGTTTGTTTGCATCTGCGTGCCTGTTGGTCATTGCTGCTGGTTCGGAGCAGGCAGATCGGGAGCATTCTGCAGGGAAGGCCCGGTTTAAATCGAGCGCAGACTCCGCCCAGCCAGTACCTCACAGCCCTACTGGCAGCCCCAAAACAAGCAGACCCATACTTAACAGAGCTGGTTTAGAGAGAATCATGACAGCAGTTCAAAATGCTTGATTGTCATGTGATCCACATAGACCTCAGATAGTTCCAGGAAGTTCTTGTTGGGCAATATGAAAGCATAAAAAATAGACAAAAATGCAATTTTTGGTAATTATTAGTCAAAAAATGCCTTGATTTGAAATATTTACAGTAACTACATATATGGAACACAGAGATGTATATGTATAGATGTCAATATGTTTGTTTACAAAGTAAAATTTGCTATGTGCTATGCAAAAACTATGTTTAAAATGCAGCTAGTCATAAATTAGGTCAATTTGATTTCCTCCTGCTCAATATTCCAAGTGGCTGAAGCAGAGAGCATGGTTGCTTCATCAAGTGTGATTGCATGGTATGTGGAGTATACATTCCATAGTGGGAGAAAAAGCCCTTTTCTTGGAAACCTTCGCCATAAAATCTCAAATATATACAGTGTGAATGTCAAGAGAGTGGTAGCACAGGGACAGTCAGAACAAGTGGCAATAGTGCAGCAGATAAGAGCTGAGTGTCTCCTCAAGCTTACATCAAGAGGACAGAACCCTGACTCTCACAGCATCATGGACACTGGACCTTTCACCTGCCTGCAATTGAAATAAAAAGGATTGTCTCTCTATCACCAAGCGGTCACCTTCTCACTGAGAGGTCCGTGAGAGGCAACCAAGGTTGGACGGGGGCCGGTGTGAAGAGAGCTTTAACTTCTGTGTAAAAAGTATAACTGGTCCATACAGAGAGGAAAAAGAAGTTGTAGTCTGACTGTGTAGTTATAAAACCTGCTGCCCTTTTTTTGTATTTGTCAGTAAAACAGAGTCCAGCAGTGGATGTTAAACTGAAGGTCACACTGAGAATGGGAACAAGAAAAACATAACAACTGAGCAAGAGATAAAGAGACAAAACAGGAAATAGAGATAAAAGGACACAAAGAATGAAAGAGGGTGTGTGGGAGAAAAATGGCTTAGATGAGGATGTTATGTAATTGTTTCATAACAGATTCAATGATGCTCTTTATGACCGGGCTAATTGCTACATGAAATGCTGTGTCATTTGTGATAACTTGAGCTCCGAAGCAGTCTAAGGGTATCCCACCCAAATAGCCTCACAAATTGAAGGGCTAATGAGAAACAGTGTTTTAAGCCCTGTGATGCAGATTTCATTTCATTTGGGATATAAAGCTTATAATACAATCCTTAAATCTCCAAACAGAGGCCTAGCCCACTTTAAAGAGTTGAAACAAAAAGTTGAAAATGGATGAAAGTAAATAAGACATACCAGTTCACTGTCTTTGATGCACGAAAGAAGCAGAAAATGAAGCATAAAAGCATGAAAATGCATAAAATGTGCCCATTACTTTTTTCCAATATTCAGTTGTTTGTTTGTTTGTTTTTTGTGTGTGTTTTTTTCAGCTTTATTATCAGTTCTCTATGAATGGTAAAGGCCAAAAAAGTAAGATTAAAAATTTAGTGTTTGATCAGATGCATCCTGCAAGGCAGTTTCATAAGTACTTCCATCATATTCAGAAATTATTATTAATATTATTATTATTATTATTATTATTATTATTAGTAGTAGTAGTAGTAACAGTAACATTAGTAGTAGTATTAGCAGTAGTAGTAGTAGGAGATGCCCTTTGTTTCATTTTTTGGTAAATTAATTCCTTGGTTTGTGCAGAATACATACACACACACACACACTTGACTGCCATGCCAAATTTCAGTGAAAACTGTGGCCGTCAAAGAGTGAGGAATGTCTTTGGACGAAGTGACCGACGGACCTGCTGGTCGCAACTAAAAATGCACTACGCACATAAAGAAATGAAACAGAGCTCCTGGTGCAAGGTATAGCAGTTCGAATAGATAACATGACCCCCGCGACCCTGCAAGGGATAAGGTTTTAAAGATGATGAATGAATGAATGAATGAATGTCTAGTGACAGAGTGCAAAAGAGAAAAAAGAGCACATTGCTCGTCTAGGTTGTATAAAATTGTTACTATAAAGAGTTAATATTTTACCTTTAAGCCTAGCTGCTCTCCTTTCTATGTTCAATCCTTTGCACCTGTGCAGCTCACACTATTCAGCTGTAACCTATACTTAGTGAGAATGTTGATTTCATCAAGGGAGCAGATGGTTTTTATATTCTGTACAACAGATGTTTTGCACGGGCATGTAATTAAGCTGCAGTGGAGTGCATGACTTAGTTTGATGGACAGTGTCACTAGAACCACCCATCCAACAAAAGTTTTTCAGTGCATTTAAACTACACTGAAGCTAATCTGTAAGAGCAATTTACCCTTCAAGCTCTCAAGACTTTATTTTAAAAGTCATCGATAACTGTTGGAATCACTGCTGAGCAATATATGCCATATTTTCTGGACTGAAAATAGGCTTGAAGAATGAGGCCGGCAAAACATTTGTCTTATAATCAAGAAATCCCATTTAAAGATGAAAAACAATCACCAACAATGAATTTACCCCACAAACAAGTATAATCCATGAAACCAAAGTAGAGGATAATTCCTCTGTGCCATGGACCATAAATATACAAATGAGCCACAGTGTTGCACTGACTGAAATTTTCCTTCATTAACACAAATTTAGTCACTGTAGTCTTAGATCAGCTACACAAACACCTTTTTGCTGGTAAACTTGATGTGCATTAAAGCTGAGGTAGGCAGTTTATTCTTGATGTCATCAGGCAAAAATTCCATAATAACCTTTTAGAATATTGTAATTCAGGTTACTCTCTCCTTGGCTGTTTTCATTCTTAAGAAAATTAAGTCAGTCATATGGTCTTTTCAGCCAATCACAGGTCAGTTCAGAGAGCACATGTTCCTATTGGCTTCTCTATGCCGCGCTTCTTAGCTGATGAAACAAATGACGTGCCTTAAGGTCTAAAACTGGTCTCAGGAGACTTGACAAGATGAGTTGCAGGCAACATCGTCAGCCAGCTTGAGTTAAGCTGAGACAGACAAGTTTACACCGCTGCAACTTCTCCTGCAACCATGTTGTCTAATCGTAATTCTTTGGTGTAAACTGACCTTAAAAGAGAGACAGCAACTAATGAAATAAAGAGCTAGCCAGAGCAGAAAAAAGGACAAGAGGGGGCAGCGAAGTTGCTTCATAAGGAGTCTCATGCTACAGCTAGCTTGTTTTCCAGATGTAGCCTATCCCAGCTTTAATGCACCTCTAAAGTCAGTTCCAAACAAATGCATAATTAACTCCTGTTTGAGCATCCTTTGATAAAAATTACGGTGTGCAACACCTTTAAAAATTTGTTAACAATATAAAAATATCGATTAACACCAAATGCATCCTTTAAGTTTAGATAGAAAGATGTTCCTATTCAAAATTGCTCATAGGCCTACTTTAACACTTTCCACAAACAGGATTTCATTCAGTGGTTAAAAAAAGAACAGGAGCATGAATACAAGTGTATCAAGTGTGTTTCATGCACAGATCTGAGCCTGCAAGAGTGCCAAGGCAACAAGTGTGAGTCAACAACCCCATGAGTAATTCAGAGGAGCTCAGTATAAAGGTTATCTTGCTTGTCCAACAGAGAGCATATCACGGCCAGCTGCTGGCTAAGGTGTTGTGGTGCTGCTGGCCGCTGTTGTGTGACGGCTTCACTCAGCAGAAATGAGTAATGGTAAACAGCAGAGGCCGTGTGGTCATAGCTCTGGGGAAGTGGTGCCAGAGTGGAGCCACAGTAAAATGTCAGCGCATCAGTCACATCATGGAGTTTATCAGCAGGTCTTTGAGCCAACGGCAGACTTTTAATAAGCCTGTGAGAACTCTCCCAGTTTGGGCTTTAGCTTTAGGCTTTTTGGCACGGCTTTCAAAGTCATAAAATGATCCAGTATCAGGATTTTCCCACTCCCTCATCAGTTCTCGTTCTAACATTCCCACCTGACACATCATACACATTTAAAGTGACAGCTTCATCTCTCCAGTTCACTCTTAAATCCACCTCCGCATAGAAGCAAAAACATCACATCCCACCTCCACTAAGCAGGCAACGTCTTTCTTGGAGCCAATTACAGCCGCCTGATTACAGGACATTTGTCTACAACGCCTGGCTCTTGGATTTTTATCCTTGACATTAATGTAACATAGAACTGCGATGGTGAGGGTGATGCACAAACAACCTTCACATATTACTGTTGCATCACAATAACAGTCACATCACTGTCACATTCTCTTTCTGTTTTCTCCCAGAGAAGAAGCCATTTGAGGGGAAACCAACACTATACACTGTTTATTACAAGGCATAAAGGCTGTGAAGGGAAAAATTAAATCTCTGTAATTGAACACCCGTGTGGATCGACATCTGTGTACTGCAATCAGCTGTGACCGTGCCCATAGTTTGGGGCCGATTCTGCTGTGAAAATTCTAGATAATAGGGCCTTGTGAAATGTAGATTCTTTTGTTTTTAAATGGTCCATTGAAGGCTCACCTCCCTCGGCTCACACATCTCTGCTGGACACAGTTTTATTTAGCTTCTCGTTATGTACCAAAGCCTCCAGCACCCGTTGCCCCCCGTGTCTGGGGAATGTAAGAGTGCTGTTTGGAGGTGAACATCATTAATTCTCTTGAATCCATGTCGAAGTTTAAAAAGACAAGAACTGGTGGTAGGGAAGGTAGCTAGTAGACAAAACAAGGAGGAACATACACTTTTTTTTTTTCCTTTTGCTGCAGCTCAGCATGACCTTGCTAGTAGAAAATACTGTAGGCCTAATAGAAGATATTGAATCCCACGGGGTTAAGAACTTATGACTGGTAAGAAAATTCACTTCAAGCTGCTTGTTTGTCAAGCATTTCATAAGAGCTTTTACTTCAAATGGAAACTCCAAAATAACAACATTTAACAGAAAAAAATGGTATAGTTCAGGTGTAACTAATAACACTGATGATGCTACACTCCATTAGGTGTTTCACTTGCAGAGAGAAATAATGGTATTATGTATGCTGCCCATTTGTATGGTTTAATGGTACACCGGATTGGAATATTGTCAGTGTTTTTTTTTTTAGATATACTCCTTTTCCGCCATGATACATCAAAATCTGGTTCATTTATCGACAGGTGCGCTATCTGGCTCAACACCACTGCTCAGGGAAAATGTGACAATGGCAGCTGTTTGGGGATTTTCACTGTCCTTGGATCGTATTTGGCTGGCCGACATAATGATTTGTGATTTGCTCCATCATTGCAGCTGTAATGAGTGTGATATTTGAGGCATTACAGAACTCGCAGTAAACAAAGTTTTGGAGGTGATCTCATAATTGTTACATATGGACCTCCATAGTTCAAAGGCCACTTAGGACCTTGGTCATGGCAAATTTCATTATTTCACTGCATGTTGCATTGCTGAACGAATTGTAAAAGTCCAGGATGGCACAAAGCTGTTGTGTTCTCTTTTTCTAATGTAGCAAGCTTTAGCTAATTATGTCCAGCTGAAAGAAATCATTAATCAAACGCATGACATTGAAAACAACAGATCTAAACAGGACAAAGAACTCTTTTCTCACTACCAATGACCCATAGTGCAATGTACTACATGAAGGCTATACATAAGCTCTGTGTGCCCTGTATGCAATATCTTTGTCTCAATAAGCTTGCCTAAAAGAAGTTAGAAGTGCCCACAAAAATAATTTCAGCAGTGACCCTTTTTCTGGTCTTGCAGTTGTTTTGCAAAGTTCACTTCATTAATTGAGCCCACGTTTTGTTTTGTTTTTTTCAATAATGTTAGAGAAAAAAAAAATCCAAAACATTGAAAATTAAGGCATATCCGTTTATATGCTCATCACATGTACCAGAGCTTTGTTGTCATGCTGTAGGCCTACATGGTTGCTGTACTTGACTCACGCTTCCATCTAGTGTTGTGTACATATAATTACATCTTTCATGGCTATGGATCTTAAAAGGCCCTGTGATCATGATTATACAACACCAAAATATTGCCACTCACAATGATTTATACGATTGCAAGTACATAAGGAGAAATATTCTGTGATTATTCAGTATGCTAATTAATTAATCAATCAAGTGCAGCTTGTGAAAGTTGTTGTGATCTACTGCGCATGCGCAGCACAGGGGGCGGGATTGTTTGGTGTGACCAAATGTTTTCTTAGATATGTGCTCCAGTGAGTGTGTTAGATGAGCTAACACGGACAGCGGACGAACGTTTCTCAGGTAAAAGCTACACGACTATCTGTATTTATAGCTGGTGCATTCACTGCTAAAATTGTTATCATCTCTGTGTTAACGGTCCGTTAGCCTCTGTTTGAGTTGACCGGACGTCCGGCCGGCTGCACAGCACAGTGATGCTAGCTAACGTCACTTATTAATGTTAGCTTAAACGTTTGTAAACCATGCATGACGTTAACCTAGATCTTATTGCTACACTGATGCAATTTAATTAAACTGAATTAACGTTTCCAGTGGTCTAGTAAATACACACGAATCAAGCTATAACGTTAATCCTATAAGAGCCGGCAATAGATCATATTTACGTACACATCCGGTTTTAAAATGAGCTAACGTACCGTTAGCCTTGGCGAAAGAGCTCTTTACGATGGCTGTCAAAATTACATTTAGTGGCTCTGTCAACATCCGTGTCACTGCAGCACCATTATGTCAGATAATTACGCTGCATACTTTTGTTACATCCTCTTTGGTCGTATAGCATTTTCAGGACATCATGACTGGTAACTTAGTAGATAACGAAATTTACCTATAATTATAACACTATCATACGGTTAAGGGGACACCAGTTGACTTGCATCTTCAACAGTAATGCATAAAAAGCAAAACCCAGGGGGAAAAAAAACAAAAACAAAAACAAAAAACAACTTTCTTAATATAACATGAAAACTTGACTTGCATACTCAGTATGTACTAGGCTGTATCTCACACTACCTACCTTTGCACCAACTGAATTGAGTTTTACTTTTTAGTGACATACATACAGTATCAGATAATTATTGCATCATCAAGACATTTGCCAATAACACTTGTAGGGAACAAAAACATGCTGCTTATAAACAGTGCATGTGCCAATCAAACAAACAAACTTATTCACTTTCTCTGATTTTATTTTATAAAAATAGTCTGAATCCACGACAGTTAATGTGGGAAATAACAACTAACGAAAAGAGAATTATTTCTAATGAATGCAGGAAGTTGAAATTTGTGTTGTCGGTCGATCAAAGATGTGCCTGCCCTCCTAAAAATTTTCAGTAAGGGCCGACAGCGCTCCTTGTAAAAGAAGTTAGTCTGGAGCCCTAATATTCCCAACATGAACAGAGTGTTCCACCACTAGATGGCGGTCACAACAAGGTGATGGAGATGGAATGGTGTAGAGAAACCCAACACTCCAACAGACCCCATCTTTAAATAGCTCTCTGAATAGCGCTGCGCCACTCTTGAGACTTGTTTACTGCGTCTTACCTTGAGAGACTGCCTTTTAGTCACATAGTTTTCTGAGTGGAGTAACTTCTCATATTCACTAAAGAACTAAAGAGAGGAGGGAGGAAAAAAGAGAGAGAATACAGAAAAATTAGAAAGAGTCGTGGGCGAGAGACAGTCATCTAATGCGTAAAGAGGAGGTTTTCACAAGTGTTTCTGTGTCTTGTATCCAAACACAATGACAGAAAAATTAGAGATTTTCCTTCAGACTGACAGCTACTCTGTGTTCACAGCCTGCAAATCATGTCCTAAATCGCTGGTTTGATGTTGTCAGGAAAGAGACTGCCAGCATGCCAAACACACAGACTACAAGCTTTAATTTACATGGAAACTGGTGAAAAGAAAATGGTTCATATGTTTATCTACTATTTTTAAAATATTTTGATATCCCCTAAAAGGCCTTCAAATCTTCAAATGACTGGGACACTTATATAAGTCCAATTTAAATTAATAAAAACGCAATTTACTACTATAAAATAAAATATATATAAAATTTCAACCATTAATATCATGATAATCTCCCATCAATCAATCTTCAGGTCTTCTTCCTCTTGCTACCAGAGAAAGTTAATAATTATTCATACAGCCTTTATTTAGAGAAAAGAATACATAATTTCTCTAAGGGCCAGACCAATATGGGATTCCTGTGGCTGATCCAGATACCGAAATCACTTAAGTCACTAGTCCAAGCATTTATTCTGGCCTTAAAACTGTTAATACCTGCACATATCAAAGAACATTATCGCCGATATATATATATAGATAGATATAGCTGCCATAGGCAGATATCAGCCAAAAATATCAGCAAACCATTGTATCAGTAAGGATCTACTTTCTTTCCTCTATGATGTTGTGGCCACACTTCACATACAAACCAAGAATGTTTTCTATCTCACTTTAGGTGAATCTATTCTTTATTAAATACCAGGTTTCACTTCGTTCTGGACTTACTCTGTCATAATGTTGCTCCAGAAACTCAGCACTCAGTAGCTTGTGTCTTGTGAGGAGGTCCTGAAAAAAGACAATGCAGACTATGAGAAATCAACTCAGACTTTCAGGTTATGACTGACCATCATTTGTCTCCCTTTTGGACACCATAGATACAACATATTGGGCACATGCAGAAATAATCCTGTGAAAACCAGTAAAAATCTGAACACCAAGTGTGTAAGTATAGCACAAACGATACAGGATTTACTCCGGGCTTTTAAATACTACTTTAAAACTGAGCATCTCGGTAGTAACCCAGACAGCCAGCAAACTTAAATGTATTTTTTTTTATCTTAATAGGGGAACGAGGGGGACATTAAGGAGATGTTGACAGGGTTTCCACAACAGCCACTATAACTTTTTGTTCTTAAAATTTCAAGCAGATTAATGATTGCTCAAGTGGTGCATTAAGATCCCTAAATTTTGCCACAATTTTTTCTTCATCATTGGCTGTCTTTCCCATTACAACACACAATGCTGACTCCAGTCTCTAAATCTATTCCTGTTAATGTGTCTAATTGCAATATCAGCAGCAGCAGGAGCCAAAGCATCATCACATTTGCTGTTTAAGCTGTCTAACTGGTTGCAATGTTTCAAATCATATGATGTAAACAAACCACCATTAACAAAGAGGCAGGAAGTAGGAAATGGGGATGCTGAAGAGAGATGTCATGAAACTGCAGAAAGCATCTCTGCTAATCACTTACAGTTTGTAAAAGCTTTTGAATTCTTTTGCAAAGGAGTCACAGATGTTTCAGAGCGTCACTCAAAAGAAAAACTGCTCGGCTCACTTACTTTGAAAGTGGCAAATGCATCTGAGGCAATGTCGAATGTGGACATCTCCACATATCTGAAGAAATCATAAAACTGCTCCGACCACAGGGTGATTTTGGCCAGCGGTTCATGTCTGATGCACTCCCTCAACATAATACCGCAGTTTAGGGCGATTTCTGGAGACTCGTACCTGCGTGGAAACACCAACACAGGACGAGGACTCGTCATATAGAGGCACACTGCACACACGCAAACATGTATTTATTTCTTGACCGAAAAAAACATTTAGCACGGTATGGTAAACTGAAACATGAGGTAAGTGATCAGACAAATACATGTGGCACACAATGTGCTGTAGATAAATAAAGAATAACTCAGAGACAAAACACAGACTTTAGATGTTTTTATAAAAAGTTCATGTCTGTAGCTGGTTTGTTAGACAACTGTGAGACGATGTTCATGAAAATAAGAGGGTGATTACTCTCTCCTGTACATGTGTATATGTGTGTGTGTCTCCTTACC
>JAPZDX010000023.1:5515030-5525066 GCA_029783625.1 Naso annulatus | reverse complement strand
ACATAGATTTAATAAAAAAAAATTTATGATGCCCATTAACTTAACACTTCTCTTTTTTAGAGTAACTGCTGTAGTTGCTGTAAAGCTCTGCCTTTGACAAAGACGACAAGAAACATTTAAATAATATATCTGGGAGGCCAAACATCACCACCAATACTGGCTGAGTCCACATGTTTTCAGTGACAAGATGTTTGTGTGAAGGCGGGCAAAAGTTCC
This sequence comes from Naso annulatus, assembly GCA_029783625.1. Classification (NCBI taxonomy): domain Eukaryota; kingdom Metazoa; phylum Chordata; class Actinopteri; order Acanthuriformes; family Acanthuridae; genus Naso; species Naso annulatus. The sequence continues at coordinate 5,524,850 of JAPZDX010000023.1, read as the reverse complement.
ATATGAGGGTCATGAATATAAAAACCCTCATAAGGCGTTACAGCCCCCTGGGTGGGTGCAATAAGAACTGCACCTCAGCAGCAGTCCTCTGCAAAACACACACACGGGCAGCACACATCTTCACCACAATGGCGACGCAGAGTTCTGCTTCAGTTTGTTTATGTTTGTTTGTTAAACATCCACATTGTGTGCTTGTGCATCATGAGGGTACATGGTTGGTCGAGTGTGTCCCCTTGCAAGTGGGGTGTGTTCAGGAGCCAGCATCCGGTGGAGGCTGAGACCCCTCTAATTGGCTCGGGGTATTCTGGCTCTCTTGGCCCAGCTCCTCGCCCAGCTCGGCCATGTCCATGTCAGGCAGGTCTTCCTCAATGGGCGCTGCTACTGCATCCTCGCAGTACACACACTCCTAAACACACAAACAAAGCCAACATTAAATATAATTCAACTTGACTTCTTTCCATAATACAGCTTTATCTTTCAGGCAGTTGAGCTTATTCTTCTGGGACACTGAAACTCTTAAGCTTATGGCGAGCAGCTAGTTAGCTTAGCACAGCAGAAGGACTGGATACAGGGGGAAACAGCTAGCTTAGCTCTGCCACCAGGCAGCACCTTTAAAGGTCACTTATATCCATGTCATGTATTATTTGTTGTTTGTGTAATCCACACAAAATGAAGCTGGTTATGTGCAGGAGTATTTCTTGGCTGGGAGCAGTAACTTCCTGGAAACTTCATTGTTTCCATGACAACCTCATAAGGACAACAAGACTACAAGAAGTCACTGTTCAGTCAGGAAACAGTCCAGCCAATTGCTTTTGTATGTTTTAGACAAACATCATATGAACAATAAACGATTTATAATTTGATCTTTAGCACTTATTTTTTCACTAGACTCTTTTTTTCCCATTTTTCTGCAAAGTTAAGCTAACCCGCTGCAAGCCTTGGCTTCGCACTGAGTGGACTGACGACGTGAGCTGATCTCTTCAACATGTGTGTGGTCCTGACCTTGACATTGATTGCAGAAGGTAGACCTCCTCTCCTCATCCAGGGGTGTTCCTCCACCAGCTCCCGCCGCTGGTCTGAGGAGAAGTGAGGCTGGCTCTTCTGCATCTGTCTCAGCTTCTCCTTGTCTTCACGCAAAACCTTCTGAATGTCCCTAAAGTCAGAAAAACACACCGTTTTACTTTACTGACAAGGTTTATAAATACATTTACTAAGTTTTGAAATGAAATGAAAAACAAAGCAATAATCACAAATAAGCCGCATACTATGCAGCTTATCTAAGGCTTGCATGAAGTTAACTGACTACTGTTTCCTACCTTGATGGCATTTGATATGTCATCATGACCTTGTCATCAGCGTTGGCCATCAGCAGCCAGAGGGGCTCCTGGAGAACATATTTGATGAAATGCTCTCCATCCCCTTGACTTGAGACCTTGGCCTGTGACTGGCTGCCTTCAGAGCCACCTTCACCTCTTGTCTTGGCTTTGGTCTTGGCCTTAAGGTCGTGTTCGAGGGAGTCAACACTGCCAAAGTATTTGCTGGTGTTGCTGCTTCCTAAAAACAATTTTAGACAGGAGAGCAGTCAAAACTAGAGACTAATTATACAGAGAATAGGACAAGTTCTAGTTAAGTTTACTCAGTGGATACAAACGAATTTGTCAAGCCTGGGTGTTTCTCTGCTGACCTGTTCTGCTGCCAGAGGCTCCACTAGCTGATGTACCACAGCCTGAACCTGATCCTGAGCCCGATCCAGAGCCTGAATGCGAACCTGATCCCGAGCCCATGGAGCCGGAGGTGGCCGATCCGGTGCCAGAGTGGGAGTCCTCCTGCTCCTGCAACAGAATGTCCAGCAAGTCGCAGGATGAGGAATTGCCATCACTGTTTGCCCCATCGCCTTGAGAATCCACCTGAAACACAAGGCAGGAAACCATCAGAGATAAAGCCACAAGCTTTACTTGATAGTGCTGATGCGTATTTAAGTGATTTTGCCTTTTCTAGACACAGTTCAGATGCTACACTGAAGATCCTGTTTCTGACTTGCGCTTGATTCATTGTTTCTTACCTGATGAAGAGTTTCAGCTTTTGCTGGTCCTCTGTTCTTTTCCCCTGCTGCTCCAGGTGCCCCTGATGCTACTGCTGCACTGTTGCCCTGGCCTCCGGCAGAGGGCGCAATGCTGTCCTGCCGTTCCACTGAGCGCTGTCCCTCCTCCATGCTCAGCAGATTGAGCTGTAGGGGTGAGCTGCACCTGGATTCAAACAGCTGCGGTGACGTGGCAGGCTCCCTTGCTCCAGATGCCGGGGTGGAGGAGCGTGATGCCGCCCCCTCTCTGGCCAGGGCCTTTGGGGGTTCAGAGGCTAGGCTGTAAGGGAAAGGCTGAGCTGGAAACTGGGCTTGGGTCACAAACTGAGCCTGCACTGGGAAAGAAGGCTGTGTAGTGAAGGGCTGCTGAGCTGTATAGGCAGTCTGAGAGCCCTGGAAAGGCTGCTGGGTAGTGTAGGGGGTCTGAGAAGCTTGGAAAGGCTGCTGGGTAGTGTAGGGGGTCTGAGAAGCCTGGAAAGGCTGTTGGGTAGTGTAGGTGGCCTGAGCCGTTTGAAATGGCTGCTGAGGAGCAAAAGCAGTCTGCACAGGGAACGGCTGTTGGCTGGTGTAGGGAGGTTGTGTTTGCATGGTGTAAGCCGGCTGTGGGGGCTGAAAAGGTTGCTGAGTAGTGTACGCAGGTTGTGCCTGGGTCTGCTCAGGGTAAAACGTTGGTCTAGGAGCAGCACCCAGCTGCCCCATCTGGCCTAACTGTCCGATTTGAGAGAAGAGGTAATTAGGTAGCACAAGAGCCACCACAGGTGTAACAATGGGCGCAGGAAATGGAGCAGCTGTGGGTGGGGCTTGGGTGCTCTGCCCATCTCCAAAGCCTGCAGAAAGGGAGGGGTCAGGGAGGGGAGCCTGTGCTGTGGCAGCAGTTGCTGGGGAATACAGCGGGTAGGCAGGCACCATGGTTGGGTAGGAGACGTTAAAAGCTGACTGGGATGCTTCTGACGGGGACCACGAGGTTTGGTTGAGACCCTGAAGAGGCGGCCTGGGTTTGCGGTTTGATACAGCGCTGTCGGATGAATCAGGATGCTTCATCCGCGGCTTCTTGGACTTCCTGTTGCGAATGCCCTTCTTGGCAGTGGTCTCGGGCCTGGTGGTGCTCTGTTTGGCTGCACCTCGTGGTACAGATGACTCTGAGTCGACACATGAAGAACAAGAGGGTGTTCGTCAGATACAGCAGAAGTTTACAGCTGTTGGTACACCAGAAACAAGAACCAGGGGCTCACCTGGCCAGGATTATTTCGAACTGATCAACAACTTCTACACATTAAGTTTACAAAAAAGAACATACCTTCCACATTGGCTGGGCCTCTCTGCTTGTGCAGGTGTGTGGAGCAGTCCTTCTGGAAGGTCCTGGTGCTAAGGAGCTCTCGGCAGCGGATGAGGAAGGCCTGCTCTTCTTTTTGGGTGTGTGCAGCCAGCACCTGTTTGGTCAGTCCCAGGCGCTTATAGGCCTCCTTCTACTGGCTGGGCGGCGACACCACGCTGACAGGCAGAGGCGGGGGTGCAGGACTCTATGCCACGTCCTCAATAATCTCTGAAGAAGGAATCAGTCATAGGCCTCAGTCAAACAGAACAGAATATCTTGCACTTGGGTAGCTACACACCCTGTGCTCTCACATGTTTACGTGCCTGATTGTTCAACATCACTTCTATCAAAAAAAAAGACGCCAACACTCACCAGACTCTGGCTGCGGCTTCTTGTCTCCCACGTGGACAATGGTGCTGCTGTAGCTGCACTGTGAGGTGATGGATACCACACTTTCGGCCTTGCTGGGCAGGGTAAGGGGTGCCAGAGGACCTCCCACCACAGCACCTGCCCCAGAGGGAGGCTTCTTTGGTGCTTTCATGTTTGACAGGCCTGGCTGAGCATCTAGCATCAAAGGGTCTGGATGGTGAGAGAGAAATCCTCTGTTACCTCCAAACCATTAATCAGTACAAATGTTGAGAGTGTATCTACATGTGAGGTTTGTGTACATACCTGGATTTGTATCCTGAGGCACTTGTATGCCTTGCTCTGAGCCCTTCTTGTCATCTTCCGAGTTGGAGGAGTTGGTGTCCGAGGAGAACTGGTACTTCCTCTTCACTGTAATGGGGATGTTACAACTCTCCAGATACCTGAGAAAAAGATGTTGATTTAATCAGAGTGCAAATTTCACACATGTAACCTTTATCGGTCATTATTTATGAACACAATCACCAGCTTACCTGATGACACTGTCGAGGCAGCTGATCTGCTGGTAGGAGTGGACAGTCTGGTCTTTGCAGGGGAAGTCCTCCATGCTGGCTGCAGCACTGTCTCTGATCACTGATTCCTTCAGACGCACGGCTGGAATCCTCTGAGCTGGCGCTGCTGCTGAAAGGAGCAGGATGAGAAAATCATCAAAACAGTCAAAAGAATATTGACCTGATAAAGGTCTGTGTGGCGATGTTGTTGTGAAGAGAAGAAGACAGTGTGTGGGAGTCTTTTGTTCTAAAATGATTTGCTGGTACAATTTTTTTAGTAGTCCCATGTGACATTTTCATTTTGAAGTTGAAGTCCTTTAGAGAAAAATGCCAAAAAAACAAAAACAAAAAACAACAAATGTCATCTGCCACTTCAATACAATAATATGCTCCCTGTGATGAACTCTGAGTGAAAGCAACCACAGAAAGTCTATTTGGTGATTTCAAACTAAACTTACTGTCTGTGGTTTTCCTCTGCTCAGGCTTGGATGGAGACGGTGAGGGCGAAGGGGAAGGGGAGGGCAGGCCAGCCTGGGAGTCCTGGTTCTTTAACATGTGAACCCCTTTACAAATCTCCTGGAAGGTCCTGGCAGGCTTGGCCTTGCCTGTGTTCTCTGTTGTGTTTCCTGCTGCGGCGTTCCCATTGCTCTCGCTGGAGGAGCTGATGCTCACTTGTTGCTCATGGGAGCCATTGCTGCCGTGGCTACCGTAACCGCTGGAGCCCATGTTATGAATTGGCTGAAGAGAATAAAGGTTGTTACAAGAACTGCTAAATACATCTCTGAAAATGTACTTATGTGGGGGGTTCATATGTGTGTGTACATACTTGGAGCAGCAGCCTGTGGATCTGTTCGCTAATCTCCTGGATGTCTGAGTCCATAATTTTCCCTCCGTGGAAAGCTGGTGCTGCAAAAACATCTTCATTCACAGGACCCCTAAAATGCAAACAAACAGCTGCCGTTTAGCATGTTCACAGTAAAACATTTTCCAACATATTGCAACTAATGGGAGGAAATCCTGAACTATAACAATACATTGGATAAACTCACATTCGGACTTTGTGTCTGCCAATAACAAAAGAGACTTTGCGGCTCCAAGGGTTGACAAAACTGGACCAGCTGGTGTCGATGATGATGTACTCGCCGTTTCTTGCACAGAAACGGAGGGAGGAGTGATCAAACGGCTGACCTGCATATTGCAGAACTGTTGGCAACAAGGGGGAAGTGTGTGCGTGAGAGCCAGCAGAGCGCCATTCAAATTAAATGATTTTTCTTCGGCTGGACATGATCAAAACTATGTACACAGCAACAGAACAGAACTAGGTGGAGCTACTAAAATCTGTACTCCAGTATAAACTGTGGATGCAAAAGTCTTTTTACAGCATCACTAATGTGAATCAAGGATTAAGGGGTTCTTACTCTTCCGATGCACAGCCAGCATCAAGGGTCGGTCACTAGGGTGCAGATTGAGGAGCACAGGGGTCCCAATCAGGTCCTGAGGGAGGTAACCCAACAAAGGAACAGCCCTAATGGAGAAAAATTAACAACCACATGTTACAGACAGTTTAAAACATCTAAAGGGGGTGTGGGGGGCGAGTAGGAAAACAAAATCCACACACCTCTCATCCACATCTTGAAACACACAGTTAGGTGTGTGTGTGGTGGTGAAGATGCGCTTGTAAGGAGGGATTCTGGGTGCTGTGGAGGCAGAAGAAGAAACATGTTGATTGGCCAGTTAACGAACAGGCAAACATGCTTTAAGCCAAGTGCTTTACGTATTATTGGCACTATGTCTCTGTGGTCCCAGGCCTCACCTTCGTATCCGGAGTGCACCCGCTCAGCCAGCAGGAGGCAGCAGAACTGCTCCTCAGCCAGCTCAGCATCCTGGACTTTCATCAGGTAGGGAGTCATACGGAAAGGATAGTACTGAAGTTCCCCTTCACGCTCCTTACTACCACTGCAACACACACAAACACACACCATTAAAACACAGTTTCATAATATCGGAGGATTACTTAAAGAGACATTCAGAATACATTTGACGGTTTGCCTAAATTTGTAACATTTCTCATTTTAATCAACTGTTTTATTATCATCAAATGTAGGATTTTCAGACAATGTTCAGACAGAATGTTTCTGGGCATCAGTCTTTGTGTGAGTGGTGTGCAGCCCTCATTCAATAACAGCACAAGGTCATGACTTTAAAAAAAAAAGGTAGTAGTGGTAGTCTAAATAAATAGTTAACAATGGATTCTGGACACAAACAGTGTTCTCAGGATGAACTCCAACTACATTATGAGATGACCGCATTATATTTGAAAAACTAACAGAAGACCTCGATCTTAAACTGTAGATGTAACACCCCATCTGGTCACTAGATGGAGAAACAGTTTAAAAGCTCACAGCTGCCGACTTCCTCTCTCCCCTCAGACCCCCTCTCTCTTGCTCACTGTGCTGACTCAGAGCTAGTTTGAGCAGGAAATTCCAGCTCAGAGAAGCGGCTGGTTGCTGTCACTCACCTGATGCGGCAAAAGAAGGATTTCTCCTGCATGCACTCCGTGGGAGACGACTCTGCATAAGAGACAGGGAGAAGGCGGGATGACAATCAAAACCTCAGTTAGTCATCAATGTCATTATGTATATTCAAAACACTGTTGACAGGACCTGAGAAGTCTGTCTCCTTTTCAGAAAGGGAAGAGGAAAAAAAACAAGGGAGCCATTGTAAGATTTTTTACCATTATGCAACTGTACTTTGTAGAATTATTGCAGTTAAAGAGGAAGTTCTCTTTATACAAACAGCTGCTCAGCCAGGATTTTAACAGCTTTATCAACCAAATGACCCCTGCAGGTCCAATCCACAAGTGACCAAAAGCTGTGAGTCTACAGCACAAAATGAATCCAAAATGGACAGAAAAAAAGAAAAGCATTGCAGGTGGTTTGGAAAGCTACAATCAACTCCAAAAGGATTACATAATAAGATTCATCTTAAAAAATGTTTGAATGAATTTTAAAACATGAGAGTATCACAAGCTTACCATACACTTGAATCAACACCTTTAAGACAGATTGTCAACAATAACTGTCGATTTTAGGCCTTAAAAAGTAAGTTTTACTGCAGAACTTCTGCAGTGGTTTGTATTTATTCAAGTGTCCTCAGTAAATCAGTAATTCAGAGCTTCTGACTGCACCCACATGTGATTATATCTCCAGAAGACATGTGGCAGGTGTGTGAGTAGGAGTGCATTCATTAATGTGTGATTGGGCATGTTAATGAAATATGTGCTATATGCGTATGAGCATGTGTGTGTGAGAGATGGTCATGTGAAGGAAACAGGTGCTTGTGTCTGTGAGGGCGCTTAGTGTGTTTCTTGAGAGGTTCCCACGTGTCCTTTGTGAGTAATAGAAATCTAACATCAACAATTCCATTTCCAGCCCCATGTTAGCCCAGTAAATATATGCATCTGTTTATTTTAGTAGGACAAAATTTAAAAACCTGACACGAGGATTCATTCACAGCCAGGCTTAAGAAATATTTTCTCGTTAAGGTTTTAGTTAGTGAAAGCTGGTACCTGCTCCAGTGCACATGCTCCATGATGGCAGGCGGTATGGCGTGGTGAAACTGTAGAAAACGCTGACGTCCTGTGGCGTTAGGAATTCCACAAACTTGGCGTTGTTAAACACTTCCTGCTTGCAGTTCAAGATGGATGCTGCCTGGTCCGAGATGTAAACAATCTTTCCCGTGATGAGTGAGACCGCTACAGCAAATATATCCTGCCGGTAAAAAGATTTTTAAAAAGTCATCAAACAAGTTAATTAGGGCGTCTTTTCACTTCAGGATGCTCAAAATACTGATTAATTAAGATAAGTACATTTCAGAGGTGCTTACAGTATTTTTGAGGGTGTATTCAGAAGTGATGCTGTTGATCTCCTCAATAGTGTAAGAGGATACATCCAACCCTGCTGGCTGACTGTCATTAATCATGAGCATCTGGTAGTATTCCTCATTGGCTGCAAAAACAAGAGAAGGTGGATCAATGCACACATCACTTCACACACACTTGGTGGTGAGTGAAGAACATAGTTTAAAGCATGATCTTGTTTTTTATAAAATAAAAACGCCCAAAATCAAAGAATAAAAGCCAGAGTCATGTGTTCCAAATCAAATTCTACAAGAATTTTAATCATCTGAGAAGACATAAACATTGCTTACGTACACAAAACCATGTAAATATACTTATGAATGTGCACCAAAAAAGTGCCAAAGGAAGGGAGCCTTACCTTTCACCTGTCTGACACATCGCAGCGCGTATTTGAGCGTGTTGACGGTGCTTGACTTGCCCTTGCTCCTCTTCTCTGATGGCAAGTGCATCTTCAGCTCTTTTAGTGTCTTTGAGAGCTCCTTCTGTGTCTTTGCTTTGGCTGACTGTTCGCTGCTGTAAGGCGCGCATGAGACAGAAACACGTGCGTCAAAAAATGACAAGGTCTCACCAGTGCAATCACACATGCTGTAAATATAGGGGGTAGCTACCAATATATTATAACCAATGAGGGGATTGACTGGCAGTGGGACGCATCTTCTATATGTTTAACTTTGAGAACATTTTGCTGTTACATGCAAATGAAAGCTCCCATTACCAAAACACTGACTATCAGGGGGAAAAACTTATGAAGTATATCTCATTGTAAGCGTTGCATCTCTATTATTTAAAGGTAAGATGCAAGATGCATCCGAACCTGCAGCCGCTGGTTGAAGGGTTGTCCTGCTCAGAGCTCACAAGGCTGAAGGCGTTGGAGCTGCTCGGCGGCGAGGGGCTGTGTGAGTTTGAGCTGTAACCATAAACAACATGTCATGTCATTGGAGGTGTACAGAAAGACCAAAAACAAAGCATAATGACAGAACAGTCAGAGCACCATAACAAAACATAAGACTAAACATGTTAAGTGAGTCAGGGACTTTGAGTTGTTGTGTACCCAGAATGCCACAAACACAGCACCTGTATCTCTTGTATCAATAAGTCTGTGCTAATATAGAGGGAAGCTAACAAGGAACAAACAGTGGCAAAGATCAAGACAAGGCCAGGAAGCAGCATCGTTCAAATTCGATGATCTATAAATGAAAACCTCATCTTTAGGTATTAAACAAACAAACCAAAAAGAAGTACTATAATTATTTTTACTGATATTACAATTGAATAATATGAAATAAATAATTAGTCACAATATTGATGAGAATGGAAATTTTTGTATTTCATGGCATATAAAATAAAGTGATTTTTGCTGACGTCTGTTAGCAAACAAACATGTTTCCTTTCATCTGGAGAGAATGATTTACCTCTGTAGCACCACACTGCTTCATTTGTAACGATATGTTATTTTATGCTTATGTCAATCCTAACTAGACAAAAACAATATTGGCCTCAAAATTCCTATATCTGTTGAGCTGTACATTTCAGTGATGGAGCTATAAAAACATAATTTGTCAATTGTCCTGCATCACATCAAGATATTG
>JAPZDX010000023.1:5479874-5490824 GCA_029783625.1 Naso annulatus | reverse complement strand
CAGTATCTTAAAAGAAGAAAAGTACACACCATATAAGTTAACACACACACACGGATACAGCGCATTAGGCATGCGGTGCACGTCTGTATCCACTCTTGCTAACAGCCGCCGCTTTGTCATAATCACTTGGTACCATTAGGAAGAGCGCTGCAAAGCCGTGGTGATGACAAATTCAACTGCAGGCGAGTCTTTAGAAAAGGTTACGGAGGTCTCATCTAGACGTCTAAGTCCAGACTGTCTGAGTCTGGGGTAATGGTAGACTGACAAGCCTTTGTGCATGACTGCAGGAACTTATTTGTTCATGTGTAGTTTTACATATTTAAGCTTACTGGCATGTGTGAACGCTGACACACGGGTATGTTTCTGTACAGTGAGTGACGGCTGACTGACCTTGTCGAAGGGAGGAAAGACGATGGAATGTGACGAGTACTCTGGGAAGTGGATGTGCAGTGCTGTAGCGTTCTCAGTGTACGGGTTGGTCTGAACGGTTCCTATGGGGTTCAGCATCTCTTCAAGTTCATCTGGGTAAGGAACACGCAAATACATTTGAAATAACACACATTGCTGAGGGAGCTCATTTAACTCTTGTTCAACTGTAAAGCAGATTTACAAGGTGCGATCAAAAACTCCTGACGCTGCTTCTCTTGCTTGTGCATGTAGCAGGTGCAGGCTATAGCTTTCATGTGTAGGTATTCAAGTTTCATCACTTGATCATCATTGACACTGAGTAAGCACATTTTTGTGAACCACTGGTGCAGGCACATTTGCGATTTCCTGACTCCCAAGCAGAAGCAGCACCATGATGGAGTCTGTGAGGATCTCAACCAACAGGCCCAGGTGACCCAAACTTCTTCTTTAAGGGACATTATCAGTGATTTGAAGAACCAGAGCCCTTACAACTATCTTCACAGTGGAAGAGCTGCAGAGGAAGGCGCATTAGGTCAGGTGGGCAACCAAGAGCATGCTGGTGCTTTTCTTTGACATTTGTGGAGGTTATGCATGTGAATTCACCCCCCTGTGTCAGACTGTTGAAGAAAAGTGCTACTGTGACGTTCTGAGCCGTCTGAAGAAGAGCGCAGCACAACAAGCCCACTGAAAGCGCATTGGAAACGCAGGAGTTTCTTGCTGGCAACGACACAGTCGTTGCTGCCCCCACCTCTCTACTTCCTGGATTTGGCCCCCTGCAACTTTTTTCAGTTCCCCAACACAAAGTCTGGTCTACATAACAACGCAAATGTGCCCCCACCATCATCACAAAATGTGTGTAACACAATTGCTGATAATCATTGAGTGATGTGACTTGGAACAGTTACTACTGAAAGTTATTGCTTGTACTTGCTACATGCACATAGCTGTGCGGTGCTTCGTTCATGCGCAAAATGAACAGTTTTCCAAGTTCTTGATTGCACCTGGTAAAGCAAACACGTGCGTTGGTGGGTTTGTTTACCAGGAAAGGAAGACCAGCAGTGCAGAATGATGTCTCCGGTCTTCAGCTGACCTTTGTAGTCAAACACCATGGTGTTGACCCAAGCTATGGGGTAGTGCTGGACCATGCAGAGAGGAAAAGAATTAAATGAATTATCTGTTTAGATGACATAAAGGTGATGTATATGTGTTATTTATTTGGTCCTTATAAGACCGTGATGAGCCGGTTTCTTACCACTTTCCCTGCTTTGCGGATGGTCTGGTACTTGTTTATAGTATTTTTGGTGGACTTCTGCTTTTTGACCTTATCCATGACGGCATAGATGGCAAAGCAGAGGCGGGTCATGCGTGGCAGGTCGCAGACGGAGAGGTCAAACTCCAGCGTGCTGTCTTTCCACGTGTGATCTGCACGGCCGCTGCTCTCGCTGCTCACCACCGGCTTGCACAGCAGCTCTGTGCCGTGGAAGAGCCCCGCCCTCACCTGGACCTGGGTATGTGGGAAAGTTGAGCATGTAGAGGGGCAGCATGGACTTAATGTCACGCTTTTCTTTGGTTTGATTAAATTTCTATCAATGATCCGGCCTGCTTAAGGTTTTGTAGACAGAACCTTTAATGGGAAACAACTGTTCTTATACTTTTTTAGATTTCCAACAAATAAGATAAAAATACCAAAGCCAACAGCGTGTTTGTGCATTCCTTTATATCGTCGGACAATGGCAGTCTGCCTGGCTCTCAGCCCTAAATACATTTATTTCTTTTGTGGATGTAAGTATTCCAAAAAGGGTCACAAACACACAGTTTCAGTTTTAAAAGCTGCGCACTGTAATTTTTAGCAAACATTTGTCAGCCAAGAGGAAATGGTGCCTTTGCTGGGGACTATTAATCTATTAAACTATTAATTTGTTGTTTTAGTGAGTATTTCTGTTAGCAGAACATGTGGGATTGACTCAAAACAAACTACTGTGTGTGTGTGTTCATGGTAAAGAAGGGACATGTCAGCCAGTGTGACAGTTTGACTACCTGATATGTTTTTTGATAGTTTTCGGACAACAATTGAGCTCTATGGCTGAGGGAGAAGATACTGCACCTTAGGCGATATTTGTTTGCAGGATCAAATCACTGTTGGGTTGTTGTTTTTTTTCCATTGGATTTCATGACAATATTGGAAAAAAAAAAAAAATTGAAATTGCAATATGACCAACTACAATTTTTGAATTGCAGGGAGGTGCAATATTTGTTATAGGTGCAAAGCGTGCCAAAATACCATTTATTCAAATATTGCGGTGCTGCACAGTTGTCCTGGACTACACATCATATCCTGAAGACTTAAGAAAATATCTTTGTTTGGTACACATCCCTGAAAATATCATACTATAGTAATATTAATATTTTTAGCAATAAAATTGAGAACAATAATTAAAGAAAAAAAAAATCATTCCCTCTAATATTACAAATCATATCGTAATCACAATAGCAGTGAAAATACTTACAATTATATATTTTCTTAAAATCATGCAGCCCTAATAATCGGAAGCATTTCACAGTGGCTTCCCATTCAAGCCAAAGCTGTTATTACATTAGTGAGACATCTTTGCATTACCCAACTGACAGAGAGTGTAAATGTGAAACCGTGGCTGACAGGGCAAAACTGTGTGTGCAGTGACACATTAACAGAAACATTAATATGTCACATAAACGGATGTGGATGAAGCAGTTTACCTTGGCAGTCTCCTCCGCATTCACCTTGCTGCCTTTTACCAGAACTATCTTAAACGGGCTAGACACGTCCCACACGCTTGTCTGTACTTGCTGCAGAGGAAGAGTGAGAGAGGAAAGAGACCTGCAGTGAGTGAGCAGTATCAGCTTTATGTGCTATAAAAATATGGACTCCTACTCAGTGCTTCTTCACACCCACGAGCTCCCGGCAAACATGCGCGCACACACGCACATGCACACACACACACACACACACACGCACACACGCACACACGCACACACGCGCACACGCGCACACGCGCACACACGCACACACGCAAACACGCAAACACGCAAACACACACACACAAAAAACAAACAATATGGGAGGTCATGCAGGTCATTCTGATGTCAAGCCAAGTGGATTTGCGAGGGTCAGCAGTCAGCAGGAAAAACAGCATCACATGACACCTACAGTCTATGATCATGACTAACAGGCACACTTCCCACTGTTCGCTGCCTCTGTCTTTGTGTGTGGAAGTGTGTGTGATGTGTTAAAGTGTTTGTGGGAGTGTGGTGGTGTGAGAAATTCGCTTCTTGTCAGATAAGAAGCTATACTTGTGTCTGCCTGTACTATTCCTGGCTGAATTAAGACCACTTGCTGGTATGGTAACCTCACAAAAACTCCCACATCCTTCTGTTCTCTTCCAGTTATCAGTCAGGTTTCCTACCAAACAATAGCGAAGCATCCAGTAACAGCTTCCTTTCCTGAAATAAATTGCTTTTCTGGCCACAGATGAACACACTGCTACGAAAAACATATTAAAGTCTGACAAGAATCTCTGTATGCTTCTGTGTCCTCCAATGTCCTTCTCTTGCATCACACTGCTGTGCAATTTTTTGAAATATTTCACTAAAAATGGCAGCATTAATGGCAATGATTATGGTTTCACAGGAAAGATACAAAAACGTACAAAAAAAGAGCATTTTAAAAGTGGGCTTGGTCTCCTCCGGCAGTTCGTCCTGTGGTCTGGGAATCACAACAGCAGAGGCTCTTTCAGCTTTGTGTCTAAACATAGAGCTTGGACCAAAATCACCAGAGGATTGTAGAAACAGAGGGCAAAAAAGCAGAGCAGGACCCGCCCTGGCTTAAAAAGATATTGATATATTGTTCAAACAAACGCTAATACTAAGAAAACAAAAGGGACCTGGGCAGCACATGGGCAAACACGCAGCGTGTAATTATGCAAACAAACTAACGTTTCAACAGTACTGTGTCTTTGTCAGAGTCAAAGATGGACGACATTGGAGTCAAAGACTTTGCACCAAAAAGTAACATTTTAAAAAAAGTACAAAAAATTCACTGAATCAATCTGGACAATTGCTGGCTTCTTTCTCAGTCTCTAGGATAGTAAAACCTAAATACTCTGCAACTTTTAGACATTTTAAAGCGTTACTATATGTCATTGTCCATGTTTGTTTACATTTGGTCCATATTCAATAATCCTTACAGAAAGTACCTGAAAATGTGTGACATTGTTAGTTTAAAAAAAACATCTGTGTAAAAAAAAAACAAAAAAAACTTCATCATGCTAATATTTAAGCAAGGAAGGCAGAACTTGTGAGGAACTATTCTTCCAGGCGTGATAACTTTTGTCTAACAGCTCCCTGTTTTCCTCTCTCTTGCTCAGACATCTTTAACCAAATAAACACAGACATGCTCTTTAGGAAGGTGAATTACCTATAGCTAACAACTTTCACATGTCCTACAGTGTCTCCATACCCTGCTTTAGCATGAATGGCAGTGAATTGGTTTTAAAAATGAAGTCTGAGATCTACCAACTTATACACATAGTCGAATTTTCACAGCAACATCTGTGTCTCCTTTAAAGACTAAAGAGCTAATTGATTAATCCATAAAATAATCAGAAGATGAGTTCAAATAGAAACTATCGGGACAATATGATTGTGACACTTTGCAACCCTTTGTCAAGAGAGTTTGTGTGATCATTTCTGAGTGTACATGCACTCATCAAAAACATGTGGAAATGTCTTGCTGTTTGACCGTAAACCCCAGTAAGAACTTTGAAAACAATGTTAAATAAATACAGTGTGACAGTTTAACAATGTCTCACACCTGCTTTATATACAGACTGGCATCTGGCATTGAAACTACAGAAAACTCGCTAACAAAGGCCAATTAAATTCAACCTGACATTTAAATTGTGGATGCACACATTCCTGAATGTGACTTTGCTGCGCACCTGGCAGCAGCAGCCAGGAGCTGGCGATGTTTTTTACAATGTGGGAAACGCTGGCAGGGCGTGCAGGTCTGCTCCCAAACACTCAGCACACTCACTGCCTCATAAAAGACAGGTGGCTGCTGCCAAGTGCATGTTTACTCTGTAAACCTCCACACCTGCTCGCTCGGCGCAAGCGAGTCAATCACTGTGGAGCTGTAACTATTTCTGTGCAGCAGGAACACTTTTCAGGAAACACTGGCGGATATTGACTTGCTGTTATCAAGATGACAGACGGACATCTTTAAATGTGCGTCACGCCCTCAGCTTTAGCCCCGGTGATGCCCAATAACCGTTCATTAAATTTGCACCCATATGATACACACATTGACCGATGAACGGAGATGAACTCAGTCATATTAATAATAACATACGAACCAAACCTGACTTCACTTCAGCAACTGAAAACAATCAGCTGATCTGCATTTGTGGCGGTTACCACCTTTTCAAGTTCCTGTTATTCAAACACAGATGTCAAAAAGATAAAAACACCAAAACACAAAAGCAAGATGCAGATCTAACCACAAAGACAGACACACACAGACACACACACACAAACGTCGCTGGACTGACCGTGGGAACCCTTCTCTTGGGAGGTAGAGGTAATGGTGGGTTGGAGGACTTGCGGGAAACCACAGCTCCGATGACGGAGATTTCCTTGTCGAACATGGCCTTGATGGTGCTTGTGTGGACCAGCGTGAGGTGCGGAGGCTCCTTTGCTTGCATGCATGTGCGAATGTACTGCAAACAAGACAGGACAGGAAATCTGTTTTGCTATGTGCATATGCAAGCTTTTTCTAACGCAATAATTTTATTTCAAATGGTTGTGGTTTATTTCATGAGTTTAAGATAAAATTAATGTTAGAGAAATAAATAAGCTATAACAACAAGCTTATGTATAGCTCGTCAACAAATGTTCACACAAGGATGCGCACAGACAGGATCCCGTCCAATGTCAAATACCTTGGTGTTAGAATTGATGAATAAATTAATGAATGAAATGATAAATGAATGAATATTTTATTTTTGTGTCCAGTCTTTTGTACGACCCATCCTGCATGAAAATATTCAGACACATTAACTAGTAACAAACAAAACATTCCAGCATGTCAACACACCAACACCTAATATCCCAACTCATTCACATCTAAGCAGAGACATCATCCAAGTATAGACTGCACCCCCCCAAAAAAAAACAAAAACAAAAAAAAGCACCCCAAGAGAACAGATAAATAAACGTGAACACAGCCACCCAGGCACAAAAAACAAAACCGAACAAAACAAAAAATTACATCTCCATCCACAAGTACCAAAAATAAATAAATACAAAATTGTAATACTTGGTCCATCATTCATACATTATTTTTCTCCTCCTTTCCCATGCTTTACAAACATATTCAGAAAATGCGAAAGCATTAGTAAATCTTAAAACAAAGCATGTAGCCAACTACACTGAGCTTGGGCTCGAGATAAATACACATTCAGCTACTCAGCTGCAAAACCTTGCCTTCATTCTGTGCACCTTAAATCTTAAGTGGCCGTAAAGTTTCATGACTGAATGTTTGCTGAAACAGCTGAAAATCGGTTGCACACAAACATGCATACTGTAAACACACAATCCCCCATTCACAATGCTAACAAAAACATTGTTGTTGAGCCGTCAGCTGTGTGTTTCAAGCTGATTCATTTTAGCTTATACCTAAACTTTTCCTGGCCACAACATGTCTATCTGTCATAAAACAGGCTGTGGGCTGTAACTGTAGCAAATATAACACTAGAATCTTCCATTTCTGGCTGTGATATTGACACAAGGCCTGACACACCTAAATCTAAATCAGGATTGGTCTCCATCAGTTGCTGAGAGACACCTGACCGAGTTACTGTGCAGAAACTGACCTTATATTGAATCAGCGGGTGGTCCCCGCAGAGGAACTCCAGACACTGGCTGACCCTCAGCACGTACTGCCCCCTCCACGCCTCCTCCTCGGGCCCGTGGGTGGTCAGCCACTTCCTCACAGCCAGCTCCATCAGCTCTGCGGGGGTGCAGGACGACAGCACCTTCAGACTGGCCGAGTCCTGCAGGAGAAGACAGGAAAGCAGAGACAGAGGGACTGATTCAAGTGTTTGATGCTGCTCAGACTGCAGCCCTTCAGCTGAGCACATGACAGCAAAGAAGGGGAATGTTTAGATGTTGACACATGATCTCCACCTTTTTTCTTTTAAACACACAGACATACAGTCGGAATCGTTTATACACAAAAGATAGGCGAGATAAACAGAGAAAAAGAAAGACTGATGGACGTGAACAGGCCTAACATACAACCCCAGGTGTCTAGCACCTCTACAGCCTCTTTATTCTCGTATGCAAACGACACACACACAGTCACTGAGTTCATACACTAGTCATCACTTGGACTAGCATCCATGTGTGTCTGAATGAACTCTCCCTGCAGCAGACTGGACTGAAATGATTGAACGACGCGTGTGAGTCCTGCACACTCTGCCACAGCGGCTCTAATGTGCCACACTGAGGCCCGCTGCTCATCCTATTTATAGCACGGCACTGACCTGATACCTGAAAGGAAATTATCATTTCCTGGAGGTTTAATAAAAATGCCATCCATTAATAATTGACAACAAAAAAAAATGTCAATGGCTACATTGTGGTGGAACTACAAAGCCCACGGCTCTGAGATACCCTGAAAGGACATTTGCATTTTACATTCCTCTGAACAGTATTTAGAAATGGAGGTTAGATAAAATCAGAATTTGAATAAAAATATGAATACCTTATCAGTAAAATAAGGCTCCCACACAATGTTGGTCATATTCATGTTAGAACATTAAACCACACTTCCTGTCTATAATGTAGCTCATTGTGTTTAACCTCCCAAAAAAGACTTCCTGCCAGTGTCCACCTGAGTGCAGTGGTACAGATGGCCTGTCTTTGTTTATGTGCATGTGTGAGTGTGTGTGATGTTGATCAAAGCAGATACACGCGAGTCTGGAGGGACCTGACCATCTGTTTTATTATTAAATAACATTATTTCTATAACAGAGGCAAAGGGGAGAGACAAAGACAGATGGAGGGAGACACTCAGAGACGGAGAGGGAGCTTCGTTCTAATCAGGGTTTTGGTCCCTCGAGCCGCCAATGCTAATGTGGGTGTGTGTCCGCGAGGATGGCATAATTTCACTGATGGTTTTGACCCACTTAGTGCTGTCACAGGACTTGCTAGTTGGGCTCAGTCACGTGACTTTTGTGGAGCTGCCAACAGTGAGGCTGAGCTCCGGTGCATGTGCCTGCGCTGGTGGAGTCACATGGCCATTTCTGCGATTCAAACAAGGTGGTTTTGTCTGCTGTAGTGAAGCAGGAAGTCACAATGTGATCTGAGCTCATTATCTATGCAGAGTTGTTGTGCAGGCATCATGCTCTGTGTTTGGCTAATGAGTCAACAGATGAATTTGTCCTTGTTCTCATCTTGATTACTTGGAAAAACGATTACACGAACACACCAAAGTATATAAATGATTCATTATTCTTAGCCTCTGCTAGCTCTCTACTAAGAGGTACAAGAGCCTTTCTTTACATTCTATATACTCAAGTGCACTGAGAGTAACGTTAAACTTAATAAGGACTTTTTAGGGATATTGAAGAGAAAAGTAAAGTAACCACAAACACACTCGGTTTTTGGTCTCTGCTCACTTTCTGCAGCACTGCACTGCAGACTCTCACCTGCGACTGGTTGAAGTGGATTATGACTTTCAGGTCGGCCTGTCGGTCACTGACACCGTCGGTGATGGCCGTTCCAGCTGCGGGCTCCAGCTGTGGTGAGAAGCAGGCCTGCAGCCACTCTGCACATGTCATCATCTGGACTCTCTGCATCCTTTCTTCACTCATACGAAACATCTTACTGCGAAAGTCTTTCACCTCCTGGTCGTTAATGGCGTCGAGTTCATGGAGACCTAGTGATGGTATCAAAGGGACATCGTTACAGCACTGCTACAAATCAAAATATATCAGGATTGATGGACTAGTTTGGTCACAACAATAGTTTGCAACAATGTCTCAAATAAAATGCATGTTATGAGAAATAATCTAATATAATAACAATAATGTATAAAGAATTATGTCCGGAATCTTAACATTTAAAGATTATATGTGACTGCTTCATTCTTTGCAGGGGCTTGAGGTGATTCCAGCTGACTTGGGCGAGCAACAGGTTACACACTGGACAGGTCGCAAGTTCATCACAACGTTGACACATGAGCTGTGCTTCAACCAAGCAGAACAGATACGCTAAGGTACTCCTCAGAGCGGCAAACCCTAAATCTGGTTTGTGTTTCCACTGCCGACCGTACCCTTACTTGCTGAAAGGCGATAGCTGTGTCAACTACTGTATGCAAGTAATTTGTGACATCATAGCAGCATGATGCAGTGCATCCCCCCAGTAAATTCATCAAAGAAGAAGATGCAACACTCGAAGAGATATTTAAATATAGCCAGTATTGTGTTTGTCCTTTATTCCCCCGTCGCACGAAAGTGTCAGGGGGAAGAAAACGATACGCGATTCTGTCGACCAATCAACCGACTGCAGTTCGTCTAGCTCTTCGCTTTAGGTGCTGGATCAGTGTGGGTAATAGGTACCCCAACGAAAGGGTGACCACAAAAAATATGACAGCACAGATTAGTTATTTTGCTACGATCCATGATTCTTATTTGACAATCAAAATGCAAATAGTATGAGTCGCAGAAAATAGAAGTTGTGTACAAGCGTCTCATTGGCCGACTGTTTTAGTCGGTGTTTTCCTCTCCTTCCACTATTAGTATGTGTCTATTTTGCAAGGACACTGTTGCTGCATCCTGAGCTCAGCACAGCCTAAGATGATTGTGATTGGTTTAAAGAAATATACAAACAAGCCAGGGTGTCTCTTTTTTCCCCTATAGAGAGGCCACGTCACACCCTTCGGGTTGACCCCATGAAACTTGGTTTCTAAAAAAATTTGTACAGTAGTGAATGGACAGAGACTATTTTTTCAATACTGTTCAAATTGTGCCCTCATTCTCAAATATGATATTTGTCTCTTTAAAAGATAATTTTACAAATCAAAAAAATTGTCATAAAGATAGTTAAGTACTACTTAATTTTTGTGAAACTGCTCAGTAAATTACGACTCTCGTCTCGCACAATACATGTTAACAACGCCAACATGGCTGTAACTTTAGCACAGTTTCTTTTGTTCCTTCAGAATGAAGGAAAATGGAGTTAAAAGAGGGAAAATCATTGCAAGCATGTGCATGTTGAGAGCTGCAGCTGAGCAAACAGAGAGTTAGTCAGTTCTGTAAGAGATCACTGCTAAGACGTCACTTACACGACGATCAGGTATGTAATATTTATTTTCAAAGTGTAATATGGCAGGAGTTTTATGATAAGCTGCAAGTTTCTTTACTTTCAAAATTATTTTGTCTATCATAACTGCAGGAATTGAAAAGCAAATAAGTGTAATAAATAATATAAATATGCTGTACA
>JAPZDX010000023.1:5302847-5315633 GCA_029783625.1 Naso annulatus | reverse complement strand
GGGATACTAATAGTGTGTGCTTTGCAAAGGGAATATCTCCAGCATGTTTGTGTGTGTGTGTGTGTGTGTGTGTGTATATAACAGGGAGGAGAAGGAGCAGAGGAGAGAGGAAAAGAGTGTGGTAGTATATGGATGTAAGGTCTATGTAATGTCTCTCTCCACCAGCTGGGTCTGGCTGACCTCTGAGGAAATGATCACACACACACACGTTACCCTAATCCTAACCGTAACCAATTTATGCCGTAGCCTAACCTTAACCTAACCTCAATTCAAATTAATACCTTACTTATAAACTTAAGTCTTCACCCTAAAATTTAATGTTAAAGTTGTGGGGTCCAAGAGTTTGTCTCCACAAAGACTGTCGGACCCCACACCGTGAGTGAAAATTCAGGTTTCAGAACCCACAAACACACAACCACACACACACACACACACATTAGCATCAGTTGTGTGTTACTGTGCAGACATACTTAGGAAAACAGAGAAAGCCCTGACAATGTACCCTTGGAAGAAAACAGTGTAAATGTTTTATCCATAAAATTAGAAGAATGTGAACATTCCAAGGCTTTGCTGAAGAAGTACATCTAATGTTTGTGTGGATAAAAGTAAAAATGAGTGAAATATGGCAGTTTTAAAAAGACCACACCACTAAGTTTTTGTTAAAAGTGTCAGAAAAAAACTTTCATTGGAGTTAATGGTGGATTGGGTTGGAGTGCTTGTCGCTTAAAGGCTTGGACTGCCAAAAGTGCAACTCCTTTTGGTAAAAGAGTGTGAATTTTTGAAAGAAAGCAATTTTTCCTAGAGTTTGATATATGAATCTTGTGTTCAGATTGAATATTTTGGGAGTCAAAGCAATTTGTTGGAAAGATTTTTGAAGAATTTCGAAGTCTCTACATTCTAGTGGTCATGTGACTCACTCCAGAGTGCTGAACATTCCGCAATACACACTCATTATAAAATCTGAAGAGGTGCAAAAACAAAAACAGCATAAAACTAAGACTGTAATATCTCAGAAACAGTAAAAGATTGCAAAACAATGTTAATACAAGTTTAATAGTTTGAAGTCTTGTGAATGTTTTAACGTTTGAATGGAATTTCTGGGTTGAAGTAAGGCTGTAAAGTTTAATTAAATAACTGTGATTTTTTTTTTTTTTTTAAATTTTGCAGGTTCCATCCACAAGAAATAAAAGGGCCAAAATCATGGAATATTTCGGAAATTTAGAATGATATCAAAAATTCTGAATAGATAGGAATGTCCTGATACATCCTTATTTCAGAAAAAATGTGAACGGTAGGCAGTGGAAAGAGACAAATTATTTTTTTGGATCCCGTTTAAATTGCACTGCAATCTCAAATATGATGGTTGTCAATTGAAAAGATAATTTTGCAAGTCTGTCTGAAAAAGGGTAACATGTCCCTGGTGTCCCCCAAGGGATTTGCACCTGTGCCCTTTTGGATATATTTCCTCAATGTTTCATGCATCCATTTGTTTCTAATCATTTCCATCGAACATAACATTCATAAAAGCTTTCCAACCTGCTTCAGTTGTGTAATTCTACTGACTACCTGTTTATAGTTTTAACTGATTATTAATAATGTTATCAATGTGTGTTTAAGCAGATTATGTGCATACAATTATTTTTAAGGTCTTTGCTGCATTATGTGTTAATGAATGTGTAACTTTGAAAAAAAAATCTCGTTTGTAAAAGTCACAGTCTCTGTGTTTTCCTTGTACCACTTAAATAGGTTCAAAGATTTAGCTTAAAAAGTTTCCTGTTGTATAAAAATAAACTGAAGACAAAAGAAGTCTAAAGGGTTCAAACTGTTTAGTTGTAGACCCAGCATTTTATATTTGTGATAAATGGGCTTAAACTGCAAAAGTACTGCTTTGGTGCCTTTAATGTTTTAATATAAAAGTGAAACAATGCGAACCAAATTAGCTGAGAGGAGCCAAATCAATAATAATAAAAAAAAAGCACAAGTTTTAAAATGTAAATTTTCATTGTGTGACAGAAGAGTCACTAATATTTACATTTATAGTTCTCAGTAATGGGATTGAGAGATACGGAAGGCTTTGAGCAGATGACAACTTCTGGCCCAGTTCCTGTCAGTGAGGCAAGGCAAAACGGGGCCAGAAGGCACTCTCACAGCTTCAGACCTCTGCATGATGTAGGCGGCTTCAAAGCGGCGCAACCGACACTTCCTCAGAAAGAGCCGCGGGGAAACACTGGGGGGATGATGGTCTATCTCTTTGCCTGTCTATACCTCCTCTCATCCCTCCCTTCTCTTGTCTCCCCTTCCCCTACTTTCCCTCCTCCTCGAGCCCAAGCCAGCTGTCAGTGGGAGTATGCGGAGGCACTGCACTCTGTCACACGCACTAAATGGAGAGCCGAGGGTGGAGAAGGGTGGATAGAGAGATCTGAATGTGGTGTCAGTTGGATGATTAGGCCACGTTTGGATTTGAGGAGAAGCCAGAGGCACCAGGAGAAACAAAGGGAGGGTGAAAGAGCAGATATGGGATGAAAGACAGGACAAATAGAAACAGTGGAGGGCGATTACTTAAGACAGAATGACCTCTCAGTTAAGGGAAGGATAAGAGAAGTAAGAGGGCGATGGATGATTGCTCGGAGACACAAGATGGAGCATGAGGAGCTGCCTCGTCTCCAAGAGAATGACAGGAACAGCAGCAGGGAGCCATCTGGCTCAGACCTGTTTTAAATGTATTCCTCAGAAGGCAAAAATTTGATTTTGATGTAAATGTCTAAACATATTCCACCAAAAGCTCATGTTAAAACATTTATGTAGACTTTAATATAAGACAAAAATGCCCATATAAAACATGCGCGCCTCTCTGTGATTATATACCAAATGACAGCACAATGGACCATTGGCTTCAGCGATGAAGAAGATGGCTTTTCTGTTCTCTCCATGTGTTCAGTAAATGATCAAATTAAGATGCATGAGTGTGCTTTTCTATCTGTCACACTTGCTGTGCACAGAGGGATCTCACCCAGACCTGCTCTGCTGGAGGGAAAAAAAAAAACCAACAACTGTGTGTGTCTCTGTGTAGCAGCTTCGTTGGGTTCCCTGACTGAAAGATAAATGCGGACAATGGACGTCTTTGTAAATCACATTCCTGCATCTCACAGTGACAAGACAAAAACATTATATTGTGTTATTGTTGTTTTGTGCACAGTATCTGAAAATAAGCTTAAGTTACTACTAACTCATTTTCATAATAGTTGGGGATCAGTGATAGTCATCAGTTTCTGCAAAGTGCCTAAAATTGAACATATATTAGGTTATTTCTGGCTATAAGGACTTTCAGCAAGGAGAGCCTTCATATGTTCCACTGTACAGGAAATGTCAGCCAGGTGCACTGAGAGCGGCTCATTAGCACCACAGTGACGGTGTTCTGCTGCAGCGGATCATAAATGGAGTCCAAGGAATTTTGCTAAAAGAACAAAAATCAATCTGAAAAACCCCGCTCCACCTCCTTCATGAATTGAAAGTCAGCTTTCCTCATGAAGTCAGCCCTAATCATTGTTTTCTGAGCACGCAAGGCATTAATATGTGACATTTTTAGGTTGTCAAACTTAAACTGTCCTTATAACTTCTCTGCAGACAGCTGCACTTTAAAGAATTTATTATTTAAATCCTTTTACTCATTCTACTTTGACAGTTCTCACAGCATATCAGATATTTACTACACTACAATGCATTAGTCAATTTATAACCAATGTCCTCATCATGTTCATATTGCTTCCATAATCATTTAGCAGCCTACACAGCAAATGGCTGCTGGTAATGTATGTCTCTAACATCTCCCAAAGGTACAGAGGCGAAAGGAAATGCACATTAAACTTCTCAGCCAGGTTAGATTGCCGAACACACACAGCATGAGAGAAACTTTTTTTTATTTATTTTTTTCCTTGGACACAGTGTCATATCACATTAGCATTATAGCTTTGCAATTCACTGTTCCCAGGGTGGCGGATACGGTAGCCTAGTGGGTATAATGTGAGTCAATAATGAAAAAGCATCAGAAAAACCTGGAGAGCAGAAACTGGGTTCTAGCAAAATTGGCCATTTGCAGCAGGTTGCAATTTTGAAAATAGCCTTGATGAAAAAATGAAAATATGTTTTTCCTGATGCTGCCCAGTCACTGACAAAATCATATTAAACCCAGAAAACGACCCACACCCCCTCTAAACTGCCCTAGATTAAGATTAGTTATTTACACCACAGTTGTTGTGTTTTACCATATGTGTTGTTGGTGATTAATGGCTATAATATGGAGAAGATCTGTGTTGTGAAGTATTTTGAGCCCTGAACTGTGTCCTTAAATATTCATAAGATAAGAAGAAGCTACATTTGATATTACATGGAACAAGATATTAAAAATCCATCATGTTTCTGAGGTCCCCTGAAGGTCCACGCACCACTGTTTAACAAACCACCACCGTGGTTTCCTTTTCACCTCTTTTAAAATGAGCCCAGGAAATCCTGTTTGTAGGCTGTGCAGCACTTAAGTCATTTCTCACTGAAAAGAAGACCAAATTTAATTTCATCACTGGATGGTGTGGATTCAAATCTGTGCATTGTCATCTGTTTGTATTACTTTTTTCCCCTCTCCCTCTAGATAACGCTGGCAATATTTTCTCTGCAGCCCAGAATAATCCTTAACCAGCAGAGATATAGTCCAAGAGAAAAGTTCCTTTGAGATAGGCTACTCAGGAAAATTGAAAAAGTTATTATTAATCCTACTGCCCAGCAATGCAAACACTCGCATGGCTGCCAACACGCGCCCACACACACTTTACATACAATCTGAAAGAATAAAATGAGGATTTGCGATTTGCATGGAAAGCAATAAGGTCTTCTCTGGCAAAATGAGCCATGTCGCTCAGAGATTTTTAATTTTCTTGCATATTTTTGGAAACAATGAAAACATCTGACATTTAAGCAGCAGTCTGAAGGTTTTTTTCTAAGATAAGAGGTGCCTTAGCATCCAGGTTATATCAAAGTCTGTCTAAAGTGAAAAATAAAGTCCTTAAGCTAAACTGAAATCCTTGAGTCGTGAAATATCACTGGCTCTGAGCGGTTACAACAATTTTAGAGAAAAGGTGAATTTTGATGTAAAACGTTGAAGGTGCAAGCTTTTGCCAACACATCGTGCTCATTATATATCTACTTTTATTGTAGCCAGCATGACAAATTAAACTTATATAAATGATGATGACATTTAAGATGAATTGCATCATTAGGCAAAAAATAAATAAATCAATGACTTTTTTAAATGTTCGCTCATGTTGTTCTTGTGTGTCTCTTGTAATGCTGAGAACTCGAGTGCTGTTCATGTACTTTTGCATTATGTGCTGTAATGCTGCTCATTTGTGTGTCGTTTATATTATATCCTTAATTCTTGCTCATTTTTATTCTGTTTTAACTGCAGCAGCTGCCTTCTTGACCTGGGCTCCCTTTAAAAAGAGATCTTGTCATCTCAATGGGACTCTCCTAGATAAACTCACCTAGTTTAATAAATAATAATTGATAATAATGTGTTTATGATTGGCCTCATTGTGAGCTTACAGTGACTTCATTACCCTACCTAGGCTACACTTTAATAAGTTTATAATGGCTTTTTGACATTAAATTATAAGCCTTAAAGCCATAATCGTTTGATTTTAGGCTATGTAATAGATTTATTGTAAATGCAAATAACACCTTCAATATTTGTCACATGTTCTTTGTTTAAAAACTTGTTTATGGAGTATGCATTTTAAGCAATTGTTTCATTCCTGTCCTCAGCGTGGCAGACTTATGGTGATTCGGAGAAGGCTGGGATACTCCACAGACAGGAGATGGGAGGAGAGAGGGGAGGGCGGAGGATGTATGAGAGAGGGAGAGAGAGAGAGAGGGAGAGTGGGGGGCAGAGGAGAGAGAAAAGCGACTGAATCCATCGCTCTCCTCCCTGTGACGTTGCTCGGTCTGGTCCCGGGGTGCGCGGCTCTCTGGTCCCGTCTCAGCAGAAAACCACTTTACTTACTGTCTCGACCGTCCAC
Organism: Naso annulatus; assembly: GCA_029783625.1. Lineage (NCBI taxonomy): Eukaryota > Metazoa > Chordata > Actinopteri > Acanthuriformes > Acanthuridae > Naso > Naso annulatus. Next base: position 5,309,568 of record JAPZDX010000023.1, on the reverse strand, counting down.
GAGACCTGCGGTGCAAAGCGCGCGGTTTGCGGTGCGGCGAGGTGCTTTGCGAGCACCCGGTGTCCTTCTTCTACTCCACGCTGCTCGTGTAGTCCCACATACCAGTGGACTGTTTCCACACACTGCTTGAAGAGCCAGAGGAGAGAAACCTGAGGCGGTGAACAAGAGGGAGAGGGCGGAAAGGAGAAGGAGAGGAAGAGAGGGGAAGAGGGGGAGAGGCAAAAAGAGAAAAAGGAGAGGAAGAGGTCGCTGCTGTCCGCTCTCCATCCCGGCGCTGAACCTCCACCGAGAAGATGCTGAGAATAGTCGGCGTGTTGGCTGTGGTGGCTCTGGGGTTGAGCGCCGCTCACACCAAAGGTACGGTAGGTGAAGGGCAACTTGCTCGCTCTGTGTGGTGCGCATGTATGTTATGTGAGGCTGTGAGAGGATGCAGAGAAATGCCCCTCTGATCTACATAACTGATTGCTAAGGTGCAGATTACAGCCTGTCTGCTTGATGACTGGTCTTTTCCTGCAGTGCTCCTCTTTGGACTTTTATAGACCAACACTTCATCATCACTGTGTAACTGTGCGGCCCCTGATAGCACCTGAGGGTATTTGTTTTTTCCTCTGGCTTCCCTACAGTACTTCTGTGCAGATTTACAGTGTTTGTGTGGCGAGCTCACCATGACCCTATTTCTGCTCTTTTTTGGGGGGGTTAATCTCATGTGGCATCACTGTATGCACTTGCAACTTGCAGTTTGGATCCTCTTGTTGCAATGTTAATAATGTTTGTCTTAAGAGGTTTGATGCAGGAGAAACATTCTTTTTTCTGTTCAGTGTTATGAGACTGATCGGGTCTTTTCTGATAAGGGAAGTAGCCCTACAAAAGAGTGGAGGAGATGATAATTTGAACTCCTTATTTAGTAAGTTTTGAGTCAAAATCTGCAAAGACCTATTATTTAGGGTCTTCCATTGCCTTTCAGCAAATTTAAAAGTCAAAAGTTAAACAGGACAACACTTCCAATGGACAAGCAATATTTATTGCCACACAAATGTTTCGGGTGGAACCCTTCTTCAGTGTGCTTTGAACAAACAACATTTAGCCAATCAGTTTTTTTGGGACAATTGGTCATTTAGCTACATCACTGTAAAAGTGGAGTTATTTTTGCATGTGTAACCCGTCGATGGCTTATTGTTTACTTGGTGAGAACACCCACGTTCATGGGAATTCACACAACTCCCCTCTGGACAGGGAAGACTAGTTGTGAAGGTTTGAGTGAATCACTCCTAAAGCTAAAAATATAGTAGAGATGTTAATATCCTTAAGAGACGAATCTGCTACTACAGCGAGGGCTGTGAATACACACTTCCTCAGCAGGTAACATGGCAGCATCCAGATTTATCCTGCAGGAATGTGGAGGTATTTTCAGCTTCATACGTGTCAGCGGCAGCATTTAAGTTAACCCAAACTTTAAAAAGAGTGTGTGTAAAGTAAATATTGGTGAGATTCAGCAACAGACTAATTTCATTAACAGCTGCAATTATCACATTTACTCTCCCCCCAAAAAAGTGATAAATATTCCCAAATGCCACAGATGTTAGATAATGACATCCAGATATTTAAAACGTGCCATACTGTTGGCAGTTTTACTTCACAGCTGAGCTAATTTTAGGTCCACCAGTATCCCAGATGCAGCAGAACTGCTTAATTCTCCAGTGAGCTCTCTGTGTGCCGTAGGTAAGCATGAAATGCGGCAACAGGTTCATGCTAATCAACTCCCTGTAGACTGAGGCTGGTTTTTACACAGCGAAATAACAAGGTGACACCTGTCAGTTTCGTCTGGGAGCCGAGAGTCACCACAAGTGTGATGAGCTGTTTATTCTCGATGCCTCCTGATGTAGGAAAGAGCCTCACTGCTGGTCGGCCGGCTGGCTGGCTGCATCTGCAGTCTTTGTTGTGCATGCAGAAGGAAAACATATGGTAATAGAGCTGCTGGAGGCCTTGACCTGGCCCCGAGGTCAAGCTTTTAGCTCCTGCATAATTTTATAAATAAGATTTAACTGCAAGTGACAGTAGGGCGACTATCGTGCGCTGTGCTGTGTGAATTACTGCAGAAACTTTTTGTTACCTGTTTGAAGTATGGTGCAGTTTGTTCATTAATGCATTAAAACAGAAAACAGCAAGATACTTTCATCGTAAGGAAGGAGTTTTATATCTTTTTTTTTGTATCCAGAGCTTGACTGTGAAGTAAACAAATTACTGCCAAGTCAATGGGGGCTGAAAAACCAAGCACACCATGGTTCTAATTGATTCCCCAGGGCTAGTGTACAGTACAGTTAAATCCAGGAGAAAATAAGAGTCTATTGTCTCTAGGATCTGTTGTTGCACTGACCCTCGCTGCCTTTCCTATTTCCTGTCACAGTTGGCAGGAAGCAGACCCATAAAAAAGCGACAAACCTAAATCATTCTCTATTTCTTACCCCTGCGTCTGTTTCTCCGCTTCAGCTTTTCCAAATGACGACCAAAATATTGCATTCGTGTCAAGTGTGGTAAAGGATCCGCCTCCGGAGCGCCAATATGCAAACCTGTTTTGAAGATAACTTTGAAGTGCTGCCACTCCTGTCACTTTCTTTTGAGCCACCGTTTCATTCCAGGAAAACATGCGGACGTGCAACCTGCTTTAATCACCGTCACCCTAAAGACATCCATTCACACTTAGCTTGCGTGTCTCTAAATGTGTGTGCATCTTCTAAGTATCTGTTTTAGAGTTTTCAGTAATCAAAGCTTGGAGCACTTACATCCCTCTTTGTGTGCATGTGCGTGTGGAAAGAGTGATAGAGTGCAGTCAACATGTTGACAGCCACCAAGTATGCAAAATTGGGCGAGGAGGTGATGTCGTTTACAAAGGAATTATTGCATCCGCAGAAACATGCTGTGGCTCAAACGATTTCCCCGGGACCGAGCGTGTCCCCGCTCGACAGGGAGAATCTTCTGGCAGTGAAGCAGAAAGAGCTATAGAGATTTTGCCGGTGCTGCTCGGAGCCGTGCTTTTGTGTAATTCCAAGCAATATGAACTCTGAATTTAGATAGCTCATTACCAGCGCAGTATATTTTAATTCAGCTCCCCACTGTGTGACTCTTTGTTGGTGGAACCTTTTTTTGCTGCTTTATTATGTCCAGATAAACACAATGTACATTTTTTTCTTCTGTCAGTAAACATGCAGACACCTCAGCAGAAGCCTGAATGTAATATTCAGCCTTTGGGTAACAAGCTTTCGGCTGCAGCTACAGTGCGATGCCTGCTTGTGAAGTTGCACGATTAATTGACACAGGTCAGATAATTTATGGTTTTCTATATGGGGCTTCTAAATGTGTGTCTGGATGTGTTAGCCTGGCTTTTGTGTGTGCGTACATGGGATAAAGAAAGGCAAGGGGATGTTCATTAGCAAATAAAAAGGGGGGTGACAAAAAAGCAAAGACAGATTTATGTCCCCCCTTTGGAGAGAGGAAGTGCATTATGGGAGCACTCTATAAATCCTCCAACGAGTCTGTGACAGAGGATGCGGTGCAGATTCTGCCTGGCCTCCTCGTGGCCGGGGGAAGCAGGGCTCAGCGACATGGCGGAACATCACAGAATTTGTACAAACGCTTGCTTTGTCCTCCATTTTCAAAGCATCACTGATCTCTGTTCTGCCCAACACCATTTCGGGAAGTAGTCTTAGAGGATGCAGCAGCTGAAGGGGCTCCAGGTCACTGATCCCAGCGCAGTTCAGTTGGAGTCAGGGTGGATAAATTTTCACTGGCTTTATCAAACATGGAGGAGAAGCAGTGTTTCTGGATCGTATGATTGTCAATACCAGATCAAAAATAAGCTCTTTCAGGAAAAGTATCACACGGCTGCTTCCAGCATATTTAACACAAACAAATGCTGTTTTTTTAGCCTAATGTTATTGTTGTGTTGGTATTTGTTGCCTTCTTGTAAACATGCACAGGAATGTTTACAATATCTAGAAATAAAATGAAGTTTATCCCTGAAAGCGCTTATCAGATCTGAGTGTAGTGTGCTTATCTCAAGTATTCCACCATGGCCTATTCGCTTACATCTTCCTCAATCTTTACTCTTTGTACAGACACTTACTCTTTTTTTTACCTTAAGTATTTTTGTCTCCTCCAAGTCAATTGTTTTCCAGCTGTGGAGGGGGTGTTTAGGAGTGGAGTCACAGTATCTGTGAGCATGTAGTTCAGTAGCTGACTGAACCGGGAGCACCACGCAGTGAGTGGGTGTCTCATTTTTCTCTTCTTTTTTATTTGCTTTTTTGTGTCTTTGAGTGGCCATGGCTGACCATACTTGGCAGCTGATATTCAGACATCCAAGGCTCATTGATTTGCCCTACAAAGTGCGAGAGAGAGGAAGAGAGAGGAGAGGAAGTAAGAGAGAAAGGGAGCATAGACAAAGCCAGAGTGGGTTTTTGCGGAATTAAGTTAGAATCCAAAGGGTCTTTTTGAGGTGTGCTTGGAGAGAGAGAGAAATTACTGTGAATGGAAGGAAAGGAATTTAAAAACAAGGAAGGAAAGGAGAAGGGATTTTACAGACAAAGGAAAGCAGGTGATAGGTGGATTAGAGAGAAAAAAGGAAAGTGATGAGGTGAAAAGTTCACTGACCTCAGAAAAAGAACCAAAAAAAAACCTCACGTGAAGTTGCATTGAAGTACTGCTCTGAAGCTTTCAATCATATTAGACCTCTGATTTTCAAACTGAGCAATTCAACAAGGATTTGTCTTTTACAATGTGGGATTATTGGTGAAAAATAAGGGTGCAACCCCCTCCAGTAGTGATTTTAAAACTAATGCGTCTATTCAGATTTTCATGGGAACCGTTGAGAATCTTCATAATTTTTGTGAAGTTAGGTTTTGCACTGAGAAGTCAGCCAGAGTTAGAAACTGAAGTACAAGTAGATATTCTCTGTTGGCGTCAGCACTCCATTAGGTTTGTTATTTCTTAAGTGATAGTTATACTCTCATGCATAAATAAAAATATCCTTCTGTGGCTTATTGTAGATAGATTTTGGTTTGCTTGACATTTTGCATGTGGGAAATCAAACCAAGCAAGCGGGACACGCACCTAGTCCACCACCTCATCAACTGATTCGGACCAGAGCAAACGAACTCTAGGTCTGAAAACACCTTTAGTGAGTTTGTTTTGTTTTGTTTTGTTTTTTTTTGGTCCGCACCCTGGTTTGATTAATGTGTTCACACATGCCCAAATGAACCACACCAAGGGGGAAAACAACCCAGAGTTCAATTCAACCAAACTTTACAAAGTGTGAAAATAGCTTAAGATTAAGACCACTTAAGGTCTTTAGACTTGTAGAGACAAAACGTATTCTTCTCTGGATTCAAGCTGTACACCGCAACTTTGGAATGTGGCTGCAGAGATGCTCCCAACACTGATGTTAAGCAGTAAGACAGTTGTTGTTTAAATTCATCTCAAGGGTGTTCTATGGGAAACCTTTTTTAAAATTTCCTGACCTGCGGAGATGTCATTCAAATGAAAAATGCCTTTCTAAATCTGTTGCTGCAAAATTACAAGCACTCTGTTGTCTAAAATGTAATTTATTTCTTTATCACAAGAAAACTTCCCTTATTTAGAACAAAGGAACTGAACCAAAACCATGAAAAGCAGACCCAGACTTAGAATTACTGTGAAAGTACTTTATTTTAGTCTTTAGCGTAAGCGTACTTCTGCTGGTACTCTTTTCTGTCCTCTCCATTCGGTGCTTAGCTGTCAGTCTGAAGGCTTCCTTTTTGGCTAGATCATCAGTTTCAATAATGCAACTACAAGCCACTGACAAAAACGATTGTTTTAATGTGGACACGTACGGGTTTATGAGAGCAGCTGCTGCGTGCTTGTTTGAGTCAAACAATTTTACAAGACAATAATACAGCCCACCAGACAACCCTATTTTTTAAAACTGTGGAAGATATAGAGTATTAAGTGTCTGCACAGCAGCTGATGGGAGAGGTCACAACTAACAGGTCCTCTCCATCACTTGTTGAGGTGCCCTAGTGACATATTTTCCTAAATGAATCGTCTCCTCTGCCCATAACAAGCTGTACTGTTGAAAGACTCTTTTCAACTGTCAGTCGGATAAAAACTGGCATCAGGGCATCAATGATGACATACAGACTGATCTCTTTCCCCCGCTCTTCTTTGAAAGAAAACTGTCTGATTTTTTGGAATATAATGACATACCTTCAGTGTTTAACACCAGAGCCCATTTTCTCTCCAGCTACTTTAACATTTCAGACCTGAGTAGCATTTTTTCTTTTCAGTATGATTGCTTTTTAGGGTATTGTTCTGCTTTCAATAGAACTGTTGCTGTTTCTGCTGTCTCTGTGTGTGTGCACATGCATGCGTGTGGTTAGTGTGGCTGCCGTGTTACGTTATGCACAAGTGTCACTTTTAACATCACTGAGCATGTTGTTGCCACTGTGCCTTCATCTATAGGCTTGAATAATCATACTGTTGCATTGCATCTGTCAGCTGTGAGTGTGTGTGTGTGTGTGTGTGTGTGTGTGTGTGTGTGTGTCACTTCCATGCTAGACTGTGTAATGTTGTCATTGTTTATAGTGGTGTGTGTAACATCACCTATGATGATGTATATGGCTTGTATTTGGTGCATTCAGGTATAGTTGCTGGTGTTAGTTGCTAAATGTAATGTAATTTTAGAATCAAATAC
>JAPZDX010000023.1:5289331-5302747 GCA_029783625.1 Naso annulatus | reverse complement strand
ACACATTGTGAAGCACAAGCACACACACACACACACACACACACACACACACGCACACACAGATGATGCACATTGATGAGTAGCAAAGGGTTACACAGACAGATAGTGGCTGACCCATCCCTCTCGACCGGCTGGGTCTGGCTGACCTCAGAGGAAATGATCAGGGGGAGAGGATGGAGAGTTAGAGGACGAGTGAAAGGGGAGATGGTTGGTGAGAAAGCTGCAGATCTTTGTCTCGGTGACTCATAAATCTTCACACTTGACAGGTGGAGCACTCAGAGTTGAGTGCACACTTTTCTAACGGACATGCAGATGGAGCAAGGATGGCTGAGTATCTCCACTGCCCTCTGCTCATATTGTTGACTGTGTCAACTTGTATGTAATGCCAATGCTGTTTGTGTCCTATAATTAACCTAAGTGTATCATTCATCCATACATGGCTTATACATTATCATCCTGTGCAGGTTTGTGCGAGTCTATAACTGCACCTTTTGAGTTAGAAGCACTTGAAGACTTTATTGGGCACGCTGCTCCAAGATTTATCACTGATCAGCCAACACATATCAGCACTGCCTGAATTTACAGTTTAAACTGTTTTGTTGCAAACAGTATGCCAACCTGCAAATGGTCCTTCTGTGCACTTGACCAACAGTGGCTGCTTTCATATTAATCAGAGTTAAAGGAAAAGTTCAGCATTTTGGGAACCACTGGAACTACTTCATGTATTAACTAGGGAATAACTCCTCTTAAGAAGGAAGCAGGCGCCCCACATACAGAGGCTGTGTCCTCGCTGCAGTGGCTCTCTCTCCCTTGTTTCCTGTCTACTCTTCAGCTGTCCTGTCAGACAAATAAAGGCAGTAAAAGGCCAAAAAATATCTTAAAAAAAAAGAAGATTAATTATTGTTTGACACATCACCTAGTTCAATGAATGAACAAAGGAGATGTAATGTGTTCATTAGTGGAGTTACAGGTGCAGATTGTGTGACCTTTAGGGCCATGCTAGCTGTTTCCCCTAGTTGTCATTGTTTCTGCTAAACTAAGCTGATGGGTCACTGGCTCCTTCTCTGCATTTAGCATGCAGATATTAGAGTGGTATCCATCTTCTTATCTAACTTTGTGAATGAAAGCGATAAATCACATTTCTCCACCTGTTGAAATTTCTTTTGAGGAAGACTGGACTAAATGGACTCCAGTTTGAACTGTAAAACCACAGAAATCACAATAAAATTAGCGAATTTCACATTGGAGCATTTGCTCTCCTGCATTTTCACTGTTTGCTGTTAACATGAGCATTTTAATGATGTACAGTGAACGAATATCTAGCTATTAATCTGCCTCTTTTAGTGATGACTTAAATGTATTGCAGCTCCACAACATGGAAACTGAATCATTAGCCCCGTGTAGCTGGTGCAGACCGACTTAGTGAAACTCCCGTTAATCATCTCTCAGTAGCCCTTAAGTAGCCGATAAACCAGGATGACTGAGTGTCTGTCCTAAGAAAGCATAACCCCAAGCAGTCACATAGTTCACCAACAACTAGTTCATGCTTCAAGAAAGTTCTCCCACTCAGCAACACCCCAGCCAAGAAGCCGAGTCTGATTACTTCCAGTTTTATTTTGATAATGGTGATTTTAGGAACTTCACCAACCTCAGTTAAATGTCTTCCTTGTGCCAGAACTGGCAATGTTAAATCAAATCAAAACTTTTGGCCAAAGATAAATATAAATACAGAAAGACTGTTTTCACGTTGGTGATCATGAAACCTGACTCCTGGAGAAAATCCCCGTATTTGGATGTATTTTATGTTTTTAGATGATAAAAGAAAGTCAGCCAGCACGAGTTATCGGAGCTAATTAAATCTATCACCAACAGCTCAACTTTTACCTTTTTTCACACAGATACTGTCAAAAACCCCTGTGAAATGTTAGGAAGATGTGAAGGCATGAAATAATAAATACCAGTCAAGCGTGGTTTCCCATTCCAGTGCTGCGAGCAGCAACATCGGCTCTTCATTGTCAGTCTACACACACAATCCCATTAGAAAACGTTAGCCCCATGTATTTGCTAATGGTTTGCAAGGTTGATGATTATCCACAGGTATTAGGCTGCCCGCACACACATTAATCAAGAGATAACTTTTATTTCCTTCATTAGTCTGAAGCCAACACAAACATAAACACGCAAGCACACAGCACAAAAACACACACCGAACAACAAGTCCCTGTGTGATTTTGCCTTGATGATTGTGTTAAGTGCTCATCACTCGCGAGTCTGTTCTCCTATCTGTGCTCAATTTCAATTAATCCGTCCATTTCCCCATGAAGGCAACAGTTGTCATCCCATATGTTAGCCACTTACAGGCTGAACAGGAGCTGGCAGAGCTTATACCTTTACACCCAAACACTCCTGAACGTACACAAACAAATAACAGAACACATGCTGTTGCTTTCCTAAGCATTCCACATAAACACATAACGAATAACGTACACATATTTTTTTGCACAGGCTCATGGTACTTAAAGCTTTTTGGCAGTTAAAGCTCCATCAGCTGGAGGTCCACGGATCAGCCCTGATAAAAAACATGTTGTATACAGTAGAGCTGCTTGTTGTGAGTTACAGCACAAATGTCAGCGCCTCTGGCGTCAGTCCAGCCTGCCTGCAGATACTACAAAGCCTGCCCCCCTTCTAAGGTGGTTACGATGGGTGGCGATTGGAGACAAATTCTATTGCTTAGCTACATTATCTCTGTTTTGCCATCAGACTGGCACTTCTTTCTTTTTATGTTTACTAAAATTTGAGTTATTATTATTTCTAAGGAAAAAAAAGAAGTGGGTGCGAAACATTTAGCCTTGGTTAATACACTGTATTATCAAGCCTATAGCTATTTAATATACGCTGATGCATCCTTGATTGCTAAAAAGGCTTTAAAAGCTGCATCATAGCTGTTGTTGTGATCGGAGAGTGTGCTTTTTATTCTCCTTTTAGAAACACTGAGTGCCAGTGAAAATTGCAAGACAACAGTCGAGTTCCACACAAGCAGACGTGAGGCTGAGTGTCTGGCGCTGTCCTTGGTCCTGAAATGAGCCAATGACACTCAGCAAGAAACTGCAGCGTTGAGCTATCCATTGTGCTGAAAGCAGACCTGCTGGACGAATTTGTCTTTCCATTAGCTCGAGCTGCTGTGTGCAGAGCTTTTGCATACGCCGGTTTGCAGGAATATTGGAGGGGAGGAGATGTGTGAGAACACACCAGGGACCTGACAGCCTGTCACAGCTATGATAAGGCTGAGCAGTGATTGATGTGTGACAGATGGACGGGTGAGAATGGCTAGGAAACGTGCAGCATTTCAATCATTATGCTGAGGAGTGCTGTTTTAACATTTAGCTCTTATGTAGGGAGACATAATGGTAATGAGAAACTGGATGATGGCATACTCTGATTAATTTGAAGGCCCAGAAAACCTGTTGTCACAATCACCTTCTTACTATGAATGATTGGCTGCTAAAAGAGCCCACAACCCTCCAGAGTTAGCACGGTTCTGGTGATGTGGTGCCACACTTCAATAAAGGCGCCACTACAAGGGTTGCAGTTAAGTGGAGACTGTAAACCAGCCGAGCACGAATTCTACTTTTTATTTCTTCTGCCTTTTGTTTGATCGAACTTGGTATTTTCACTCATATTTCTTAATGATTTTTATTCATTACAGTCTGCTTGTTTGTGTCTGCTTTATTGTCAGTTTTTGTGATTCTATGTGGCTGCAGGTATATATTTGTTTATTTGTTAGTTTTCATATCTGTTTAAGAGTTTGTATCATGTGTTTTGCTCCCAAAAAGCCAAACCAGGGACAAGGTCTGCCAATAAGCCATGGCTAGAAGTCTTATAAACAAAGCATCAGTTGCACTTTAAAGGACTGTACCAGTCTATTTTTGACTTTGCATTATTAGCAGAGATTGCCCCTGTTTTCTGCAAATGTTAAATTTGACCATGTGTATTCTTAAGTAGATCTCAGACTGCATTTTTAAACCCCATTCACTGCCATTCATGTTAAAACAGGGTATAGAAACAATATAGGACGTGTGAAAGTTGCTAGCTATAGGTCATTCACCCTTCTAAAGAGAATTTTTATGTTTATTTGGACAAAAATTGATGAGCGAGAGAAAGAGAGGGGAGCTGGGAGTCGTTAAGACTAAAGTAATTATGCCTGGAAAATAGTTCCTCACAAGTACTGCCTTCTTAGCTTAAATATTAGTGTGAAGAAAGATTCTGACTTCGACGTTCTTTTTAACTTACATCATTCATTTTCAGGTTCTTTCTGTAAGGATTATTGAATATGGACAAAATGTAAACAAACACAATATCGATAAAGCTGTTGTGATATATAAGCTGTTTGATTTTGACAATAAAATCTAGTAACGCCGCTACAGTCCTGTAACTAGTTGTAACAATGCCTGCATGTATTGTTCCTGTTAAAAAAACAAATACATCATCAAAAAATTACCACATGCTGCCTTAAAGTTTTCTGGGGCATTTCAGGGCCTTTAAACTTAAAGCACTAATTGAGAATAAACAAATGCAGATCATGTGTTTGTCTTTGTGTGTGTGCCCATGAAACTCCCCATCATCACGGCCACAGAGCCAAAAACCATAAAGAATCTAAAAATAAATAGTGTCCCACCAGCATGAAGCGCATTGAGTTATGGCCAACGATTCAAATACCAGCCGCTCTGTCGTACTTTCAGCCAGCTATAGAAAATCTTGGCACAATGATCCATGAATCTCTCAGCCTTGTGCACCTTGTGTGTGTTATGACTTATGAATGGCTGATGCCTCGAAACTTGAAATATGTCCATGTAATATAGTGTCCTTCATTCCTGGATGTGTAGTAATTGTGTGCTCACACATGCACAGGTGGAGCATTTGAAATGAACAGGTGGGACTGGCTTTGTGTGGAAGACCTGTCAGGGATGCAGGGAGTTTATCCTTCCGCTGTAACTGGGCCACTGACACACACACACACACACACACGCACACACATGCACATACACTTCTACTCTTCTCTTAGTAAAGGTGCATCCTAGTTCCCTGTGGCTGCTGCACAGCCTCAGTAATTGCATGCTGAAATGTGTGTGTATATATGTGTGTGTGCGTTGTGTTTACCTGCGTCAAGGTCGAATCCTGAGGGACGTGAACTCTCTGCTGGGTTGTTTCATTTTTTAACGGGACGCTCAGGGCCTCATTTGTTCCTTTGTGTTTTGGGAGAAATCACCAAGGTGCTGCCACAAAAAGAGGAGAGCGAGGGGAAGGTGGAGAGAAGCGAGAGCGCACATATTTCCCTCATAGTTAGCAAAAACTTCAATTTGTCACAATTTGATTGTTTTTAAAGCTGCGTGGTTTTTGTGATTTAGAGCAGCTGTCATTCTGAAGCAGCTGCTTTCGCTCGTATTTCCTGTATCTCTTCATCCTTTGCTCCGGTCCTGCGGCAGACAGCAGCCTGGCTGTAGCATCTCCCCCCCCGTGTTAGCAGGAGGAGGATCTGGGTCACCATGTACCTGCTCCTCCCATCGCTCTGCCTCCTCTCACTCCCCTCTGTTCTATCTCCCTCTATCTCACCCTTACCCTTGTCTTTTCCTTGTCTGTCTTTGTCTAATCTTAGACCCAATATTATCGGAAATTCAAATCTCTCCTCTTTTTTATTTTTTTAATGTTTTCTCAACCCTTCATCCTCGTCTCTTTCCATGTTCCTGCTGGGATTTTCTGGTGTAGCATTAGCGTTGAGGTAATTACCGCCGGCCAGGCTTAGCCAGGTCTTATCAGACTGTTTTCTCCTCCCCTCAGGATCCTCTCTTCCTTTTTCTCTTCCTTTTTTTTATTCTCTGCATCTTTCACCAGAACCCCATGGAGATTTCCATTTTGGAAAGGCATTTGGTTAAGGACATTTAAAAACGAAAAATTTAATCAGACTGGTTTTTTTTTTGTTCTTCCTCAGGAGTAGCTTTTGTTGATTTTATTAGCCTGGCTGTACTTCATGAAGGCCAAACATACCCTGAAGAAACTTGACAGTCGAACAATAACATGCAGAGTAATAAAGGTGAACATCCTGGCATGCACACACAAATGCTGCACGCATACCCTTAATGCATTTCTCTTTCATACATGCATAAATACATGAACCTTTGCAGACTCGTACATGTAAACAAGAAAAGTTGTGCAATTATGTAGAAAGCACACATTTTAATCATGATTTATTCCTCTTCCTTGTGTGCACGAACACTGTCGTACATGTTCGGACATGGCAGACTGAACGCTAATAATAGTGAGGTGAATAATTAAGGTGCTATCTTTGCTATCTTAATTCATTAAATACTCAAAAATGGCTGGCAGGAGGCACAGACACTCCCTCTAAAGCCCTTTCTCTCTGCCCTCCACCTCTCCTTCACTCTGCACGCCCTCTATTTGAATATCTTGCCACTTGGAGTCACTGTATGTTAACATGGATGCCTGTGTGTGTGCATGTGTATGAAGGTCACTCATTTTTCTAACCAGCACATCATTATTAAATCATAAATCCACCCCTGGCTCACTTACCACTCCTGTTTCTCTCTGGTTCTGATTTGATGCTTGTCTTGTATGTGTGTGTTTGCGAATGGGGAAAGGCAGGTATAGTGGTCGGTGTGTTCATGCATGTGCATAAGTGTATGTGTGTGTGGGTCTAGGCCCCCATGAGTTCTCATTATGGTGAGAGTGGATGGCCGAGCTCAGCCTTAACATCTGTCTCTGAGAGTGGAGGGGCCCCACACCGAGCTCTTAGCCAGGGAACACCCTCGGAGGACAGGCTGCTTTCTGCTGCATAACAAGCCACAACGCTGCACCTCGCTCCTCAGAAAAGTTCCCCTCTGAACTCCACATCAACTCTTAAATCAACATTTTTATAGCATGTAGCACTCTGACATTACACTGCAAACACATAAGCCCACCAGAAAGATGACAGTCAGCTTCATACAGTCAGTGCTGCATTTTATACTGTCTGCCAACAGTTAGTTTTAACTAGAGTCTGACTGATACGTTGGCTGACCTGTATTGGGTTGTCACAAATATGTCATTTTTGGCATGTATGTCTGCAAATATACTAAGAATAGAGATCCAAACAGTTTTTTGGGGGGGCTAACTTTAACAATTTTCTGTATCATGTATTTTTATTTAGCCTGAAAAAAATGAAATACTGATATTACTTTCATATTTTTACTTTCATAGAATTTAGAGTACTTTTACATGTTTGGAGTATTTTACAGTGCTATACAGACAAAATATATTATCCAGTTGTATTTTTACATTTGCTGAATTTCGGTATCTTTATGAAGCTGAGAATATTACAGACTGCATCAGGCACAATTTATTTTATATACATAATTTAAAGGTCTGTTTCTGTAGACATCACTAAATGGTGATTGTGATTTCAGTGCTAATTTACTAGAACCATCAAGGTAAAGAAAAAATGGGTTAAAACGTTTGCACATGTGAGATTGCTTTGGCTTCGTTATTTATACTTTATATAACAGTCAGGGCTCTTTAAGAACGACACATTTTCCTCTGGTGAGCTGTGCAAAGCGACTGTGAGCCATGGTCATCTGTTTAGGATGAATTCCACCTTAACGGCAGCATGATGTGACATTTGCCACCGAGTCCGTTGAGCTGTAAGGGACCACGAGCAGAACTGGTTCTCTTACAAAAGCACAAATGGAGCAATGATTTAGGGCTATTCATCTGGGTCAAGAGAATAAGTGCAGCTAGTTAGGATGAGACAAATTAGAGCCATGCTACTCCATCACAATCAGGAGTTAAGAGAGAATAATGGTTTTCACTGTTCTCCTTCACCTCCTCCTTCACACACTCACCAACATACACACAGGCATCGCGAAAGCATCAGCTGTTCTCGCTACACACATGGAGAGACCAGATTAAAAATAAAAAGCTGGGAGAAAACTTAACATGGAGGGTGTTCATGTCTGTTTGATAATAATAATCTGTACGCTGTATTTTGTTTGACAGAAAGGATTTTACACAGTGACCGGTGAACGCAGGGCTGCAGAATGGACACTGTGTTGTCGGCATTGTGCAGGTGTGTTTCTGCATCTCAGTGTGCGCCTGTGTTTAGCATTCAGAGTGACACGGGTCAGAGACACCTCAACGGTACCACTGTCTAAGTACATAAAGGTCATTTTTGTAGTAATGGAGGCACAAACCATGGGAAAGAGCGAGAGGGGGGATGAGGAGAAAACGGTTGAGTTCAGGAAAATATCCAAAAGAACATGGTGTGTCGCTCTGAAATTCCTCATCAACAACTTATCCACTTTTTTTGCCAGGTGCTGGACAAACAAACAGTTGTTTTTACACCAGTTGGGAATATGAGGAAAGTGTGGAAGTAAAGAAAGAAAGATCAGCGATGCACTGTACTTACTCAGCATTTGCCATGATGCTGGGCGATGGAGAGAGGGGCGGTGGTGGTGGAGCTTGTCACAAGGTTTTCCACTCAGTTCTGGCTCTTTTAGTGCTGCAGTTCACCTTTTCTCCTGAAAGATGCTGCTCTCATGATGAATCTGTAACAAACACAGCCATTGTTACAAGTGAAGGAAAGTAAATTCACTAATGTTTCACACAGGACGGACAATAACCATCCGGGTGGCAGGAGATCCAAACTGTCACTTCTGCGACATTTTAATGTCAGTTGTCACTTATTCTAGCACCACAACTTCTTCAATTCAGGCACAAACGATAAAAATAGAAAATCTCTTTTGCCAAGTGCAGCTCCCTCTGCATCCTGTGATTGTTATCTGTGGTGGGAAATATGTGTTAATATTGGTGGAACTTATTGCTTTAATCACACGCTCGAGGAGCCACAAGGAACCTGTTTGAGGTCCCAGCGGTGATAAATACCAAACCAACACAAAGCCCCAACTTTGCAGCTTTGGTGATCACAAATGTTTTTGAAAATTTGAATAAAATGAAAATGTCAGACATTGCTCACCTTAAACATAAACCATGGTATAAATGTAAACTTTTCATCACAACATTAAAGCATGTATCTGCTTACAGTTCTGGCTCAGCAGAGCAGGTTTTCCACTTCTTGCTGTCAGTAGGCAATTAATTAGTGCTGTTTAAATCAGACTCCAGCAAGGAGAAACTAAATGAGAGTTGTGTGCACAACTACTGAGAGCTCCTCGCTGTACATTAATGCATTATTTATTCGGAGCAAAGGACCTACCTGTGGGAGATTTACATTGTTGGCGGGTAATCGTGCCTCCCGCTGCCCCCTTGCTGATACTGATGTCTCCCTCGGTGGTGATGAGAGTAAGTGAAGCAGCAGCAGGCTCGCAGTGTGTGTAGGCTGCAGCTATCCTTAGCACTTTTGCATTGGACGCGCACCACCACCACCGCCGCCGCCGCCGCTGCTGCTTCCGCTGCTCCCACTTGCGCTGCTCGGATTTCAGTGCAAACCCAAAAGAGCCGCTGGAGCTCAAATGCGAGAAGCATCGTCACTCGGCAAGCTCATATTAGCTTTGTCAGTGTTGTTCAGGTTTAAAAACGACCCTTTAAAGTGCGCTCTCTTCTCCTTCCTCCCCCTCCTCCAACTCCTCCTCCTCCTCCTCGTTGAGGCTTGTGCGTGTGCTGCTCCAGATCCAGGTCCCGCTCCTCAGCCGAGGGTTTCCCCGGCGAGCGCAGCGGGGAACCCTGCGAAAGGAGCTGTCCGGGAGCTGCAGAGAGCCCGACGGAGCCCGCGACTCTCTACCGACCCGCTTCCGCAGCAGCAGCCGGGCAACACGGGGCGAAATCTCATCCAAACGCCATCAAAACATTGACGTTTCCGTGCCGGAGACTGACAGTAGCCAATGAATCGTGTGACATTTGCATCTCTCCGGTCACGACATAGCAATCTAAAATTGTGGACCGTAGTTGTGTGTGGTGTGTGTGGATTGTGTGTGTGTGTGTGTGTGTGTGTAAGAAAGAGAGCCTAGGAGTAGATTTTGTCAGTCCCGATTGAGGCCAATGTAAGAGCGGATTATCGCCACAGATGATGTTATTAGCTTTACGCTTGGTAGGTCGTCCCTCTCCGTGTCATGAGGGTTTTTTATGGTTTCCCAAAATAAAGCTACTATGGCAATATAAATTGCCTTTATTGCAATTGGCTTAACCGTTTGTCATTCATCGGGATTAGCCAGTCGATGGTTAAAGCGCACATCAATCAATCTCAAGCGTCTCTTCCTTTATTTAAACACGCCTGGACGTGGGCTGCTGAAGATGTTATAGGCTGAGGCTGATTTCAGGGTGTGAGCAAATAACGAGCAATACTGTAGGAGGCCTGTGGTTACAACCGAGGGAGGGGGCGTAACGCCCAGTGGGCTCAGGGACTGAAGATGCTGCTGCTGTAGTGGTTTGAAGAGTTGGGTAAAGAAAGAAATAGCAAAGAAAAAGAAAAAGAACGAGCACATCTCTACAAATTGAATGTAATTTATTGAGGAAAAGAGCAAAACAGATATGATTTGGCACATGTAGAAAAGTGCATCAACACCCAAAGACTTTGTTCAAAGAGCCAATAACACTAACTTAAAATACATTTTAATTTTCTCTACATAAACTATAAGGGCAGGCGTGTGTTATGATACAAAAGATAACTTCTTAATCATTTTTTTTAAAAAGTAAAATATTGGAACTTTCTTGAAAACATCCATAATTGCAACAAGCACTGTTGCATGTATAAGAAAGCCAAAAAACATTAACATATAACAGCAATTTATGACCAACAAACACATATATACTGGAAATTGCACCTTCATGTCGTCAGGATATTATTCTAAATGGGGAAAAGGCATGGCAGGGATATCCATGAGCGTGACTGGATTTGACAGCAATATTTGATTATTTCTCATATTGAGACGTATTTTTCAAATGTGCAACACGGTAGTCTCAGATTATACCATCAAGATTTCAAAATGAATCTTTACAATTTATTTCTTTTGCAAGGGACATTATATCCTCATCACCTTGACTAAACCCCCCTCACATTTTATCTGAACATTAACTGCAAATCTTAAGGTTCCAAACACCGTTTGCTCGAGTCGGAAAATTCCAGAGTGACGATAAAATTAAGAGCTTCTGCGAGTCAGTGTCGCATTCGCAGCCAACAGAGCAGCTCTCTTCTGTTTTAGGATGATTTTTTTTCTTTTAAGCTGCAGAGGCAGGTCATAAAATAATCATTAAGCTCAAATATTAACAACAGGAAGTAGGTAGTAGGAAATATAAACTTGACGTGGACAAAAAAGAGGCACTGTAAGCTTCTGACTGATTTCCTTATGCTCAACAGTTATGGTACATTAATCTCCTGCAGGAGTTCAACTGTAGGCTAACACGGTTTATTATTTTTCATTGGTAAGACAGAAGTGTAAAAACCATTAAGTGTAAAACCTATATAACAAGGAAGAGCATTCAAATCAAGACGAACTTGATTTCAGTTGAAGAGGGACCACTCCTCTTATTTCCATGAATTAAAAGTGCCTGCGCTGAATCAACAACAGCTTGCGAGCCACACAAGCGTATATAATTTACTCACCTGTAAAGCAAACAGATCATGAGGTTGATGTTGCGAGATATGCGCTGAATGTGCACGAAATTTGGGTAAAATATAAATACTATATTTTACAAGAGTGCTCCATCACATTCGAGCAGAAGAAGAGATGATCGCTTTGTCTTTTTACATCTGAACTTTGCGAAACCCACACTACTGAGTATGAAGCTGTGTCTCCGTACGGAGTCTCAAATTTCCCAAATGATCAAATGATGCCATCACATCGACGGCTGAAAGAACCGTCTGCCTGCTTTTCGAGCAGAAATCAAGCATTATTCTGAACCGTAATGTGAGTTAGATTGTACAGTTTTTTGTTCCCGACCGCTGCTGCAAACAGGAGCAGGATGTGTGTTTTGGGTTTTTTTGTTTTTTTTTTAACTGTTTGTCCATTTTACTCAAGTCAGTCAGCCTAGATGGACCAGGGTCATGACTGTAGTGTACTCATGCTGCAGACTGTCGGAGTCACTGTCGCACAGCGTGTAGTCATCTTTGACGATCCGGTCGCAGCCAATCTCGCCATTTCCAAAAAGGCCAAAAAGCGGGACGTTGGGGAACACTTTGCGAAAGGCGTCGGCCTCCACGTTCATCTGGTTGTTGTAGTAATTCTGGCCTCTCCCCACACAGGCGAACATGAACCCTAAGGAGTTCCTCTCTGGAATTTTGGCTGCCTTTAGCCGTCGGATCATGGCTTCAGCCTCCTTTGGGTTGCTGATGTCTTGGTCCAAGAGCACAGATGCCCCCTGCACCTTGGGGCCACTCAGGGTCAGGCCCATCACGCCGTATGCACCCTGGCTACAGCTACAGAGTAAGGAATAATAGAGGGAAAGTGTGAAAATTGCAAAGAGAAAAATACAGAAATCTTATTCAAGTAAATCAAACAAAATGAGGTGAGAGTACAAGTGCCTATGAAAAGTCCTTCAGTCAAAATTAAGTTTGTATTTAGGAATTT
The DNA here is from genome assembly GCA_029783625.1 of Naso annulatus. Taxonomy (NCBI): domain Eukaryota; kingdom Metazoa; phylum Chordata; class Actinopteri; order Acanthuriformes; family Acanthuridae; genus Naso; species Naso annulatus. Next base: position 5,290,181 of record JAPZDX010000023.1, on the reverse strand, counting down.
GCAGGAGAATACTTGTAATTGTTACTTCTGTATAAAAGCATGATTCTTCACAGATTGCTTAGAAAAAATAACTCAGTTTAAGTGAAGGATGTTAACTCACCATGGTCTGGTGGGAGAGAAGACGCTTTCTACCAGCCCTCCAGCGATGACAGCCTTGCTCTTGGCCAGTGGCTCCAGTATGTGGCTAAGGAAGCGAGCTCCTCCAGGTTTATATGCCTCATAGACAAATATAAGTACCACACGCAGCTCTGGGTTGTCGACTAGTCCTGAAAAATAATACCACAATCAAAAAGGGGGTGAGAAGAAAGGTTCATGTTTTTGCATTTCCCTGTTGCTGTGAGCAAATCACTCACCTGCTTCTGCCAGGGCTGCTGGGGAGATGGACTTCTTGCAAAAATGAAAGGGTTTGATGGTGACACCTTCCATGCTGGGGAACATGATTGTGAAGCCAGCTTCCCCCTCCTGGTACTCCTGAGGAGGGCTGGAGCAGGAGCCACTGGGAGTCACTGCACAAAGGAGCAAGCATGAAGTGCACACATGTCATTTGTCACGGAGACAAACTGGTCTGACTTTTAATTTCAGCCAAAACGGCAATGAGTAAGTTCCTCCTCTATGGCTGACAGTGTATTCATCACTGAAATCAGCTGTTAGTGTTTACATGGCTAAAAACCACCCAGTACGTGTACTATTGACGCCATTAACCACCTAAATATTCTAAATGTCCAAACTCTTCTAGAAGTTTCATAACTTGTTTAATATCTAGTGGAGTAAATTTCTAGAGGGGTGAATGGAAGCCTCCAGGCTAAAAAGGAAAAACTGGGAAATGAAATGACTTGGTCAGTTTAGATCG